>SKCR01049254.1:0-98217 GCA_019454045.1 Zanthoxylum bungeanum
TTCCTGACAGGCATGCTTTTGTCAGGGTGAAGAAAACTTTTTCGAGGA
This sequence comes from Zanthoxylum bungeanum, assembly GCA_019454045.1. Lineage (NCBI taxonomy): Eukaryota > Viridiplantae > Streptophyta > Magnoliopsida > Sapindales > Rutaceae > Zanthoxylum > Zanthoxylum bungeanum. The sequence continues at coordinate 49 of SKCR01049254.1, forward strand.
TCAAATTCTTGAATTACTGAGCCTGCTGCCACAAACCCACCAGTTGTTGAGTCAAACTTTAATCCACCTTCCACCCCTTGAACAGAGTCGAGAACAGTTTGTATTTTCCTCAAAGAACGGTTCACCTTGTTAATCTTGTGGGATGGCCATCTAGCAATTCCATGTTGTCTGCATATCCTTTTCAGCGTGGTGGGGCAAACTACAAAAATAAGAATTTCAAAAGGTTAGCTACTGTTGTTTAAAGTGACCCAAAAAGAAAAAGCCATAATTCATTTCTATACTACAATGACAGTGTTATGGAAATCCAGAAGTTGGGTATGTAACTATGTAAGGTGACCATTTAAACTCATGCAGAGAAACTTTGAAGATGATCAGAAATATTCTAATTTCTAATAAATCCCTTAACACAAAATCAATTCACAATAACCATATGAACCTACATAACCTTTCAGTTGAAGTCTAAATAAAACTTTTTTCTTAATCATTTTCCTGAAAAAAAAATCGTGTATGTTCTCTGATTTGGTAATTAAAATCAAACATGACACTGATATTGCCCAGTGTCACGGTCTTAGCTCAAGGCTGTGACGTTTAGTCACGTTATAAAAGGAGCTCATATTTCGGGATATCAGTTTAAGGTCGTTAAGGGTTATATGTACTCTTCATGTACCCTTGTACTGGTGAGTTTCCATCCGTGAAGCCTTATTCGGAAGTTTTCCCGGAGAATTAGAAACATACTCGCTTGCCGCTAGCTGCTAGCGTAGTATTGTGGAGTTGTGAAGGAGCTTATGTTTCGGAGTGTCGGATTCAGCTCACTCCAGGTCCTACGTATCTTTCATGGGCCTATGTACTGGGGATATTTCGCCTATGAGGTCTCGTTTGGAAGTTTGGCGGGAGATATAGAGATATGCTAGCTTGCAGCTAGACGTTGGCCTAATTTGGGACATTGTGAAGGAGCTAACGTGCCGGAGTGTCGAATCGAGTGGGACCAAGTTCCAAAGTGAATCTTATGGTCACTTGTACCGGGAAGATTTCAGCCCCAGAGTAGGATTTCGAGATTTGCCGGGAGATTTTGACAGTGTGCCCACTTTTGGGTCTTTTCCGCAAAAGTGGGGGTGTTGCGGAAAACCATCAAGATGAGTTCATTTAGGGACGAGATTTTAACCCAAAAACACTTATATTGTGGCTTATCGAATGCCCGGAAGAGTTCCCGAAAAATCCTCTTACAATGGATTTTAGAGGGGGGGTGTGACAACTCAAGCGCCAGGTGTGTATAACTTGGTGAAACATGTGCAATGTCTCTAAAACCTCTTTAAAGGGGGAAGCCTAGGTGAACCTTGGGAGTGGCCAAGGGGGCTTCGGTGGTCTTGGGGCTTTAGCCGTGAACCCTCTCGCCCTTAGACAACGTGTGGACAATGGTGTATTGTCGAGATTGAGTTGGCGGGGAAAATGCCATATTTTTATATCCGGTTGTGCCATTCTAGTGCCGGGTCCCGGGTAGTACGGGCCCGCATGTGTATGCTTCGAGATAGCTTGTGAGCTTTCATAAATCAATAAATTATGGGTTTGTTCCTTCCTCAACAATGTGAAATTGGGTACGGAGGCTTGAGCATCGCTGACTTACTAGGGACGTGTTCCTTGGTAAGTGCCGCACGAGCCCTTTTTCCGTTAAGGAAAAAGTTGGCCCGTGACACCCGGCATAACAGCTAATGGAAGGATCAAATTCATTATTCATCATTAACAATATGCAAGAACATGAAAGATGAAACATAAAATCTCACCCCCAATGCTTTTTTTTGCAGCATCTTTAAGACTCCCAGAAAAGTTGCTGAAGAACACTTAAGCTCACAGATTTCTTCTGCTGTACCTCTTCTTCTCCGCATGCTTTTTGATCCACTCATCACCTGCACAATGAATGTAGAAAATTTGAGCCCAAAACTAAAAAAGCTTTTCAAATAATGTTCCAAGAACATAAAATAACATAAAAAAGGCAGTTAATAACATAAAAATAACAATGATACAATTAGAAGAAAAAAAATGGAACACAGTTAGGAACCAAATTCTACTTTTATAAACATAGGCGACTTAAACCATTTATCTACATTTAGATTTCTTCTACGAGTACAGTGTTCTTGGCCAGATATATATAATGAGATATTTCTGTCAATAACAAAAAGGGCAGTTAATAGGGCAACTGAGACGAACATTGTTGACCAAATACAATACAGTAATAGAGGCTTTATGCCTTTATCTCCTTGTAAATCAATCAAACCATAGAATTTCCCCTCATAGATTGCTAACACTAAAGCATGGATAAAGTATTCAACTGGGATTTTGTACTTTACCTAACCAATTGAACTTTCTAGTCAAACCATGAATGGTCTTTATTCAGATCTAAAAGATATCTAGGACCATATCAAATCCAAAGTCTCTCTTTGGGTACTAAAACCAAGAGTATTTCTACATCGAAAAGTCATTGAATATTATTCATCACATACTTGTCAATTCATTTCATTACAATCTCCTTCAGATATCATCCCGAAAGGGTTTCTTCCAGAAACCAGTGGCAATTAATGGATTAAAAGATCAAATATTTTTCCTCAAAATAAAGCAGAAAGTAGTCAACTAGGAATATAACAGGCCAATTCAATTGGCATGCTGCCAACCACAAAACCTGCATGCAGTATTTGACCCCCACCACCAACCCCACCCCACCCCCCCCCCCCCCCCCCCGGCATGCAGACAAATTACATAGAGAAATAGTCATGGTTTTTGAATTTTTGGGAAGCGAAAGACCATATTATCAAAAGAGAGTGACAATAATTTAAAGAACAATACCTGTTCAGAAGGAGCATCTGCTGCGGCACTACTTTTGGAATTAGACCAAACTCAAGGCGATTTCTCAATTGAGTTCAAGTCGCTATCTGATAAAGCAGACTGCGAGCTTCTACTAGGGCATCGCCATTGGTGGAAAGTTAGTAACTACTCCCTTTTGAAACTCGAAGTTAGAGCTTTCATCCTGAACCAATTCCGCATCTGAAACTGTTCCCAAACTCCTACAGATTCTCTGCATTGTACCCGAGAGGTTATTCAACAAGAGTTGCTGTTCAGAACTTTTTTCATCGTGACAGGGAGGAGAAAAAAAACTCAATATATAATCATCATCACCAGTGTAGTGCTCCTTAGCCTAGTTGCAACAGCAGCGTAGGCCAAACTTTCGTGCATGAGACGAGTGGATTCAGTTTAATCATATGATTTACATCAGGGAAGAAGAAGGGATGATTTGATTGAAATGCTTTTCCAGCTAAACTTGTCCTTCCTCGAGATAATGTTCAGAACACGCATGCACAAAATCCTTGCAATCTCTATCATTCACATAACAAAGCTGTATCCTCAATGCATGTACACTTCCCATCTGAATTGGTATTACTATGTCTAACACTTACTTTAATAATTTCATCCACAGCTTCCTCATTGTAATTACAGGGAATCCACGTTAGAGCCAGTGGAAATCTATGTGCATGACATACAGCTCGTAGAACATCAGTTATCTCAGCTAAGGCTGCTTTCTGATTCCTTGAGATACACTGAAAAATAACAGGTGATCTTAGAGAATGAAGAGAGTTGCAAAACAAAAGTACTTATACATAGAGTTATCTTCTTCTTCCACCGAAATAGGTAATAAATAAATAAATAAATAAACAAATAAACAACCTCTTTTGTTACTTTCAACCACAATGTACAGAAAGCAGCGAGAAAAAAGATTTACAAGTTCTGGCAAAACCTGGGGAAGGAGACGAGGAGGAGCAGTAGTCCTTAGATTCACAGCCTGCAAACAGTGAAAATGAACATATCTCATAATAACATCCAGTTCCATTATAAAAATAGTCATCATCCATGCATAAGTAATAATTACGTCATATATAATGGAGATTGTGTAAACTTTCGGATTTTTTTTTTTTTTGATAGGAAACATGAACTTTATTAAGGAATAACGTAAACATCAAACATTACACAAAAGTGGATAAGGAATCCACTGATCTTACAACTAAACAATACAAAGACTGAACAACTCAAAAAACTAAAAATTGAATCTATTTAACAGCACTTATCCAATTTCTATTAATGGTAGATAAAGGAATTCCACTAAATTCATCCAAAAACGAAGCCCATAATGAAGCTTTAAATTGAACTTTATCCCACAACTCAAAACTTTCTGCACCCTTTTGATCTTCAAAAATCCTTCTATTCCTTTCAACCAAAACTTCCCAAAATAAAGCCATGATCCCACACCTAAATAGAAGTTTGGCTTTCTTACTTCCTTTAAAGGGAAACAAAAACTGCTCAAACAAATCTTTACAATTTCCAGGCCATACCCATAGCAAACCAGCCTCCTTCAACAATCTGCACCATAATTCCTTAGTATAAAAAACAATTAATGAATTTATGATCAGTTGTTTCTTCATTTTTTCTACATAAAACACACCATTGTGGATTCAAAGCATTACGTGGCCACCTTTTCTGAAAATTATCCATGGTATTTACTTAGAGCTACAAGCCATGCCAGAAATTTAACTTTTGAAGGTGATTTACTCTTCCATATGAGCTTTTCAACGGTGAAAGTCGATACTGACTACCTCTTTAATAGCTTTTGAAAATAAAACTTACAAGAAAAAACCCGACTGATCTTCTATCCAATACCAGCTATCCTTTTTCCCTTCTATCAGCAAAACATCATCAATTATATCTAACTCAACAGCTTCTGAACTCTCTTCATCCTTCAAATTTCTTCTCAATTCTAAGTCCCAAGCTCCATGGTTTTCCTCCCCACACCTTCTGCTCTCAACAGAAACTTCTCTAATAATCCTAAACAGTCTAGGAAATTTTTCTGCAAATCAAACATTTCCTACCCAAATATCCTCCCAAAGCCTAATAAGTCTTCCATCACCAACATTTGTCTTAATATTTAATCTAAAATCCGACCAAGAACTAACTATGTATTTCCATGGGCTTCTCCCAAACCTCCTATCTAATCTTTTTGGAATTCTCAAATTATTTTCAACCCCATGAATACCCTTTATCACTCTATACCAAATGGTTTCTTTCTCAAACACAAACCTCTATAACCATTTTCCTAACAAAGAAATATTTCTTAATTTAACATTACATATGCCTAAGGCCCCATACTCTCTCCCATTTGTTACTGTTTGCCAGTTCACCAAGTGAACTTTCCTTTTCCCTTCAAAACCCTCCCATAAAAAATCTTTCATCATAGCTTCAATATAATCAATCACCTTGCAAGGAATCTTGAAAACCGAAAGATAAAAATAGGGATGCTACAGATTGAATGAGAGTTAGTATTCCACCCTTAGATAAAAAAGCATTTTTTCAATCTTGAAGTCTTTTCTGGATCTTTTCAACCACATGATTCCAAAATTCTATGGTCTTAGGGTTTTCCACTAAAGGTAGACCCAGATATTTAAGAGGCCAACAACTAACTTCACATCCTATACTGTCAGCTAAAGAACGAATCTTCTCCACACTTGAATTCACTCCTAAAACAACACTTTTTGAATTATTCACTTTTAAGCCTGAGATTGTGTAGAAAAATATCACAATCCACTAGCTTTCTTCCATAAAGATCTTCTCTCCATTAGTGGAGAATATGGTCACTGAAATCCCTTTCACTGATCCTACATCCATTGCTCTGTTTAACAGCCTACTCAAACCATCAACCACTAAAGTAAGAAATGGTGACAAAGGATCACCTTGCCTTAACCCCCTACTTGCTTCAAACAATCCTCTAGGTCTACCATTAACAAACACTGAAAAGTATATTGATTTTAAACATTCATTGATCCATTTCCTCCATCTCTCTATAGAACTCTTTTTCTCTAATACAAAGCGTACATATCCCCAATCAACATGATCATAGGATTTTTCAAAATCCATCTTAAAAAAAATAGCCTCCCTCTTGTTAACTCTGTAATCCTCCACTATTTCATTCGCAATTAACACAACATCCATCAGTTGTCTCCCCTTCACAAAAGCAAATCGGTTCTCTGAAACTGTTAAATCTAATACTACCATCAACCTTAATGATAATACCTTGGTGATGATCTTATAAATACTGGATACTAAACTTATGGGCTGAAATCACCAACCTAACCTAACAAGCATTTGATTTTTAGGAATCAAACACAAGTAAGTGTGATTAACTCCTTTGTTTACTATACCAGAATCAGAAAACTCCTTCATAACCTTCATCAAATCACCTTTTACCACATCCTATGATGTTTGAAAGAATTTTAATGCGAACCCAACAGCCCCAGGGGCTTTATCTCCATCACACTCCATAACAGCTTTTCTGACCTCATCTTCCTCAAATGGCCATTCTATCCATTCAACTAGCTGTCTATTACTAGGGCAGGGCACCAGTCCAAGCCATCAATTTTCAGTTTTCCCTCACCTTGATCAGTATATAAACATTTAAAAAAATTGATTATTTTAATATTTCTTCCTCAATCAACTGCTGATTTCCTGTGATTTCTCCCTTAGTTTCTAACCTATCAACACTATTTCTCTTTCTTCTTCCTTTCATTAAACAGTGAAAGAACTTTGCGTTGTTGTCCCCTAGGCTAGCCCATTTAATCTTAGTTTTCGGCCTCCACACCACTTCTTCTTTAAAGACTATATCTTCAAATTCTCTCCTTTTAATAATCATTTCCTGCTTTTTACTATCATCCCATCTATCACTCCTCTCTTCTTTATCTAAATTTTTTATTTCTTCCAGAATACTCTGTTTCTGAACATAACATCTCCAAAGACTTCTTTATTCTATATTTTCAACCTCCTTTTAATGCCCATTAGTTTCTTCAAAAATTTAAAACTTCATCCACCTACCATTTCTTTAAGTTATCATTAAAATCTATATGACAAAGACATACCTCTAAATGGCACAAGTCCCCATCTCCTATTATTGATATCTAACACTATAGGACAGTGATCAGATGTTGCTCTGGACATTACCACTTCTCTACAATTCCGAAAAATGAATCCCACCAGTAGAGAACAAGAACCTATCCAGTTTGCACTGTGTATGACTGTTTCTCATATTTGACCAAGTAAATAAAAGCCCCTTACTCTCTACTTCAAGCAACTTTGTCTCCAAAATAAATTGATTAAATTATCTCATACTTCCGCTTTCCCTACCCTCCCTTGATTTCTCTGAGAAATATCTAACCACATTAAAATCACCACCAATACACCAATTCGGATAACACAACCCATACACATCTGCTAATTCCTCCCAAAACTTATTTCTATCTCTATAAGACACAGGGCCATAAACACCAGTTAACCACCAAAATTCATCTTCAGATTTGAAGATTTGGATTGAAAAAGTAAATCTTCTTACAAAAGTCTGATTCACCCTTATAACCCAAGGATCCCACATCATCACAATTCCCCCAGATTTTCCTATTGAAGGTAGAAATGACCACTCCTTGAATCTTGAACTCCAAATACTTCCCACCATATTTCTATTGACTAATTCTCTCTTCATCTCTTGTAAAATAACTACGTCATGCCCTGTTTGATTCACCATCTCCTTAATTACCCTTCTCTTCCTATAATTTCCTAAACCTCTTATATTCCAACTGAGTATCTTCATTATAAAAACATATAACTCGCTTGTACAACATCATTTCTCATTTTTTCATAATTCACATCAAATTTCAGATTTCTCAACTCATTTGCTGCTATACTTTCTTTCTTTCCTTTCTTTTTATCATGGCAACACCTCATCTTCATTCTTTTCATTTTTCCCTCATATTGTTTCCAGAAATCATTTATTAATTCCTCATCCTTATCTTCACAGCCATACCCTGATTCCTCACTCTTTGTCTTTGATGTCTTCTTCCTCCTAATATACTGTTTTAACACCATTTTCCCAACTTCTGACCTTTCTAAATTTTCTTCCTTCTTTTATATTTAGCTTCAAACAACTCATTCAACCTAAGCACATTTTTTTCTAACTATTCTCTAATATTTTCTCTTTTCGAATTTGATCCCACCTCATTACAACACATAATATTTTCTTCTTCCTCTTCTTCTTCTTCTTCTTCTTCTTCTTCTTCTTCACATATTTCTTTGTATTTCTCCACTACTTCTCAAGAAAAACCCTCTGCTCCAACCTTTGCAGCTCCTACGGCAGCCAGCACTGCTTCATCAACACTTTCTGTTATTTTTTCTGAAATAAGCATACCAGCCCCTTCTGACTTCACTTGAGTCCTCTTCAGGCTCCCACAAATCCTTTCAAGACTACCACCATTATAAGCTTTGACCTCATCGGCCAATACATTTTTAAGCATTGAAATAACCCCTGAATCCTCCAGATCGACACCTTCTGAGTTGATCCGTATATCTAAACTGCTATTACCGAGTATATGTGACTCAGCAACCACAGCTGCTTCTACCTCTTCAACATCTTCTGCTTTTCTTCCTAAAATAAGTATATCGACCCTTTCTGACTTCATTTGTGTCCCCACCACACTCCCACAAACCCTTTCAAGACTACCTCCATTACAAGCCATAATCTTATCTATCAATACATTTTTAAGCCTTGAAACAGCCCCTGAAACCTCCAGATTGGCACTTTCTGCGTTCAACCTCATCTCCAACTGCTATTACTTAGTTTATTTGATGATTCAGTGTGACTCAGCTGATTCAGTGAATGACTCATTATTTGACTCAGTATCAGGTTCAAAATCAGTATAATTTACCAACACTGAATTATTAACTATAATTACCTTTTTACCCTCTAATTCAGTAGAGAAAATTAAACCTCCATGTTGATAACTCATCATTTTACTAGGCCTATATCTATTATTCTCAGTCCTAATTTCAGGCTCATTACCTGACCCATTAGAACACTCCACATTACACCCATCACCCACCCTATTTATTGATTCAATGATATCACCGCCACACTTAATATGACCACCATCCTTTATTACTTCCAACTGTGTTGCTTAATTCAAGAGAGTTTTTGCCACATCAGCATTGGAAATACATCTTTTTTTGGGCACCCCCTCAACTTCCTTCCTTCTCCATCTGCCATCTGTCAATTTTGTCTCCTTGCCATCATCTTCAACTCTCTGTTCATCATCCTCAACTTTCTGTTCATCTTCTAAACTTCTGCAAACTTCAACTTCTCCTATTTTGTAGTAAGAATGTCCCTCCTTTGATTGAACAGAATGAAGAAACTCACCATCTATGAGTGGAACTAACCCAATTTGAAAAATAGTAGTTCCATCATCTATTTCTACCATTGACGGAATAAAACTTGAGCTTGGTTTATTTACTCTAATCTTAACCGAGAACAAATCACCACCATCAAATTCAATTAATCCTCCACAATAATATGCTATTAATCTAATGTAGCTGTCTTTTGTTATGTGGAGAGGTAAGTCTTTTATGGAAATGCAACCGGCTTAAAAAATAATCTTCTCAGCCTTATAATGGGGCTTAGGATTCCAATTTTCCACCAAAAAACTAAACTCTCCAACAACTATCTTACTCATTCGAACTATCAAATCAGCTTCCTCAAGAGTATCAGCAAAGAAGAATGCCTTATCAACATGAAAAGGTTGTACCTTAAAATTCTTTCTACAAACTCCATTAATGATTTCTTGTATTTATCCCCATTCATCATCTATTCTCCCTCTTATGCACACTACTGCCCTCTTCCATTTCCCATAAGCCATCATTTGATTATAGCTCAACTTTTCAGAATTCTTTTGAAACTCATATTATTCTTTGTTGAAACATCTCCATCTTCCTTTGATCTTGCAAACTCCACTTTACTGTTGATAATTCTCTTATTAACTACTTCAGGCCACTTTCTTGTCTTATCAAACTCAAAGCTATTTTTCTTACCCCAAACATTACCTTCCACCCTTCCATACTCTTTATAACATTTTTACCCATATCTCTCCTAAATCTATCACCTCTGACAATGTTAAACACAATGTTGTTTAACCTTCTCCACCCACCTTCCTTAACTCCTTTAGGCACTACAATAAACCTAACCCCTATGTTCTTCCTATTAGAAGTAATCCTGATCAAAGAACCCCTACATTGCTAAATTTCTCATACCAAATCTGTGAATCTCCATTTCTCAGTATATCAAACATTCTTTTCCTTCTAAGATTCTTTTAATTCATCGCACAACCACATCATCTCATTTTCTCCCACTATAATACTATTAACTCCTCAGCCTATTTCTCTCTATTATCCTAAATATCATTCCATTCGTGTTCAGAACAGATTCTAATTCAAATTCCTTGAACTCTATTCTGCAAACATTTCTGGTTTTTTGTGGATTAAATCTACCTATTTGCTAACTATTTTTGTTGTTTTCATGGAATGAATTCATGAAAATTTTTCTATATTCCTCAGACCCTCTCTCTCTAGGCTCTCTCATCCTTTCTTTTGAACAGACAAAGCCACCTACAAAAAATATGTAAACTTTCGGATTATAACCATAACCAATGTGCTACCAAATCAAGCTGCCGCATAACCTTTTTATTGTGAGCTATCAGGCGATAGTTTTTCGGGGTTTATTACCCAACAATTTAAGCAAATCTTGAAGCAGTTAATTAATCTCCTAACATCTGCCGAGGAAGTGGTGCTGTAAAAATTTAATGCAATTAAACTTTCTGTCCTTTTTTTTTTTCCTTTTTTTGTTGTTTTCCTTTGTGGACCAATGGTAAACATATGCTAATAAGACATCAATGCAATGACTTCAACTGACAATTGAAGATTTTTCATAACAAATTAGACTCCCTTATGTATGTCTTACATATGTACGTACAATCACTCCAAAAGTGATATCTATATCTCTCCTTGCAAAGCTCGGTATCGTTTATAACCACACAATACATACAGATTGATAATAGAAGGACGACTTATTTAGTGGCAGTATAATGGGGCCTGATACAAACTAGAGCATCAGCATGACTCACTCTTTTCAAAGAAACCTATATTCCCGTTGTATTATAATTCCTCTCCATCGAATAGAAAAGAAGAGAGTTCAAAATAAACAATAAGGATGGCCAGGCCAAAAAAAAAAAAATTTGTCTTGACTCAGAATTGCATAAAAATGAAGAGAGAGAAAAACAAGGCATTATCACAATAAAAATATGGAGGATATGAACTCACCTGGAGCGCATTGCAAATATTTTCCATCTCTAAATCAAAATTTGGCTTTTCTTTCACAGTTACAATTTCCAGCACAGCGCAACATGACATATCAGGACACTGAAACACTGGTAAGGCAATAGAACTACGAACAGCATGATTAACCGCATGTGCCACCCTCAGGTACTCAGCTTCATTGTAATAAATAACATTCGAAGTCCATTCAGGAACTTTAGACGAGAATACACGACCAGGAAGCCCGAGGAAGGCACCGGGTTTTGCTTCTGCAGAGAATGTAAATGTCCTAGACACTTCACGATACCCTGCAAGCATCTGATCGAGCAAGTAGGGCTGGTCAGAAGTGCTCAAGATATAATTATCTCCACACTGTAGTGGAATCCAAACTTGCGCCAAAATGCCCCCTCCGGATGACTCTTTAAAAAAGGACAATGCCTTAAGCATCTTCTCATCAAGTGGTGGAACAAGCCTAGAAACCATAGTATTTGACATATCCGAGATGTTGTTTTCTCGATAAACGCCACTACATTGTTTTGGGACCAAATCATCGGCACCATTCGGACCAACTGGATAACAGACAGTGCTAGTTTGCTGAAAAACCATCCTGTCTCCACAATCAAGTGAACTCCCCACAGCATTTGATGTACCACCACCCTCTGCAGAAGAATTTGATGCCATGACATTTGATATGTCAAAAGAGGCATGAGGCATTGACTGAAATGATGACAGCCCATAAGCGCCAAACATCTGATCTGTTGCAGAGGGGCTGTTGCACCATCCAGCATAAGCATCAAAATTCATGAGGTCTGAGAAGTTGTTGAGTAGATCCTCAGAAATTGAGCTCCTTGTACCACCATCCAATGATGCCAAGTTCTCCATTGCTGCTCCTGGAGAAACCCGATAACCAGTTCCCTTTTCTTTAGGTGAAAAGGGGTATTCCATTTTCAAGTAATTTAGAAAACCCTCTTCTAAGTCAAATCAGAAACATTAGTTCTGGAAAAAAAAAAAAAAAGCATTCAGTCAAAACAGCCCTGACTTCCCTTGTCTCTTCTCATTTGCTTAAGAAGACTTAAATTTCAGCATAAGTTCCAACGATTTTTCTCTCTCCGCTCAAAATTTTAAATTGTCCCCTTTAAACAAGCAACTAAATCTTTCCCCAGTGAAACTGCCCTAACCCTGCAATACCCATAAAAAAAAAAAAAAAATCACACTTCCATTATATACATACCACATAACAAATAAGAACAAAATCAAAACCAATCACAAAACAGATCACATAAAATCTGATTTTTTTACAAATAGCTATTAAAAATTTAAACAATGACCTCAAATGGATGACCACCAAATTCACAGACTCCAAAGCTGCCACAAAACACTGCAAGAAAAGTCCACACCTTTCAATTAACAATGACTCACAGAACCTACCTCAGATGCATCCATTTATACACTAACATAAACATATGCCTATGCAGAGGAAGACATGTGGCCGTATCAAGAAACAACCAACACCGAACTGTATAACTCAAGTGAAACAAAACTTACATAAAATATACATGGATTTCAATAGACAGATGTGGATATACTTGGTGATTACCGATACAAGCAATTAATTGCTCAAATTCAAATGAAATTCAGTTAAAATTTATATATACGTCATACAGTGTACTAGAAAATAGAAATCACCAGAAACAAGCATAAATTGATGAAATTCAAATGAAATTAAAGCTAAATGAGCCAGTTCTTCTATTGAAGACCAAGTTCATAAAACTCTATAATAGAAAACATACCTTTAGCACAATTAACCTAAATATGCAAATAAGTAAGCTAAGAAATGGCTACAAAAGCATAAATTTATTAAAGTATACAACTGGGTATGCTTGAAATGACATAAATTTAGAAAACTCAGTTGAAATTAAATGAAATAATTGAAACGAACCAGAACTTCCATTCAAGACCAAATTCACAAAAAAAAAAAAGGTCCAAACGTTAGCAAGAGCAAATGGGTGTGTCAAGAAATTGCCAAAAAAGTAGTAGATTGATGAACTTGGACAAAATTAATTCAAGACCAAATACACTCACCCAAAATTTATATAGGCTGTAGCAAAAAACAAAAAAAATATAAATATAAAACACTTGAAACGCCTCGAAACAACTCTAACCTTAACTTAAGCTGAGTAAACAATCCAAAAGAACACCGATCCAAGTAAAAAACTTGAAACTCCTCGAAACTCAGCTAATTACTTTTATGGAAACGACGAAGAAATCAAACAACGGAGTGAAAATTTTACCATTGTAATTACTTACTATAAAAGGAAACCCTAAAAGAGTAGGTTTTGTGCTGTAACTAATTAAGAGATGATCAGTTGAATGTCTTTCCCAAAATTAGAAATAGACAATTTGTCTTTTGGATCCAAAAGATGACTCGGTGGCTTTCACTACAACGAGCAATTAGATGCCAAACTTACCCAAATTACCCTTGATTTTGTCTTTTCAAATTTAGAATCTTTTAATGATTTTGAACTCTCTTCAATATCCACTAAAATCAATTGAGTAATATTTTTAGTTAAACCTTCCCATAAAGAGTTTTGCTAATATTCAGATATCAATATCAAGGACATTATAATTAAATTTCAGATCATTGAATGTGAAATTGTGCCATTGAACTTGGAAATCTTACTATTCGACTTGAAAATTATGTATGAATTTGACTAGAGTTTTAAATTTAATTGCCTAGTTTCAAGCTCAACAATCATTGTTTCAACTTTAAGAATGATTTTCGATATTGGTACGGTAGTTTTTTTTTTAGAAACCATTCTGAAATCACCGATCCGAATTTAAGTGGATTATATATAAAACATCCAGCTATCACATCTGTTAAATCACCCGATCCGAATTTAAGTGGATTACATAAAACATCCCAGCTATCACAGATTTATAAGAAATACACCACCTGAACTCGATTTATTACCTTATAATCAAGTTCTAAGCTATTTACCACCAAACCACACCCCTTAGATATTGTAGACATGTCTTCCATAAAAAGGTCAAATTATAAGTGAAAATCATCACTGGTATATATTTAATTGAACTTCCATTCTCTATATATTTATAGTCAAAGTTAGGAAAGTTGAAACTGTTGAAGTTCGTGCTTTGAGTATCAATCCGTATTGTATAAGAAATCACTTTTTCAATAATATTATCTATTTAATGGTAGCACATCTTATCTTTTATGTACATATTCGATTTAATTCAATTTAGATAAAAACTAATTGAAGTTTAGTGATATATACATTAGACAAGAATTCAAGAATATACAACAATCACACAATTATAATAAGGCTTGTAATTGATATTAGGAAATGTCACAACTTGTGATTTATTCTTAAATAAAGTTCTTGGTCGAGATTTGCTATCATGGATCGGTTAGAAAAATCTGTTGAGACCTATGCATGTTGTATATCGAGATTTGATCCGATGATTTATCTGAATAATATAGATTATTCATAACTTTACACATGCTAGGATATTTTTATATCTAATATGTATATGTATATTATTCATAATTTGATTAGATACACATTAAATCCAATTGAATTTTGACACATGTCAATAAATAATTATTTAATTAATTAAAAGTTAATTAATTCAAATAATTATTTATTAAGAATATTCTTTATTAAACTTATAAGATAAGCTTGACATATGGCAAAATAATGCCATGTATTTATATAATATTTGACATCATTTTTAGCCATAAATTGAAAATTATCAAAATGACCAAAATGTCAATTTTCCTATATATGCTATAGGCCATTTGAAAAAAATTGTTGCTTGGAAATTTTTTTATACTGTTGAAAAGCTTACATCAATATGTTGACTATTTTCTCAGTCAGACCTAAGTCAAAAATGCATATATTTTTTCAGATGAACAGTAAAAATTGGGACTGGTCTAGAATTTTTCCATGTGCTTGATTTTTATTATTATTTTATTACAAAAATCAGCCCCAATGTATTATAAATAGCAAATACTATTCTCACATTCTCTTTCTTCTTCAATGAAACGACATTCTCTCAAATTTTGCTTCCTTTCTCATGCCCTCAACAAAGATTTTAGAAGCTCTCAAGCAAGCCTCCAATGCTAGTAAGTTAGTTTCCAACTCATCCTTCTCCTGATTTCAATTTATGACAAGCATTTCTTTTTCCCCCAATTCATCCCTCAATAACCCTAGATTTCATTTTGTGTATTTGAGCTTGAGTTGAGTTGTTAGCATGCATTTCAAGACATTATGAACATGGATTATAGCTTTATTCTGTGAATGCCCAAATTTTCCTCAAATAGAGAGCATGGCCGAATCTGACATCTATTTGAGGAAGTTATTTTTGTTGTTTTGATGATGATTGATGATGATTCAAGCTTAAAATGATGATTTGGACATGAGTTGAGTTGGAGTTGAGTTGAAAACTCAAAGTTTATTTTTTTAATGTGGCCGAATTTAGGGCATTCTTGGGGCATTATATTTTTGTTATTTTTTATGGTGATTCATGTTTAAAGTTTATGTTATGATATGTGTTGTTTATGATTTAAGTTGAAAACTTTAAAAATTGAAATTTGCCCATTTAGTTGAATTCTGTGAGTGTATGTTGGGGGTTAGTTGTGTTTTGAATAATGATGATTCATTTATTTTGGTGATGCCTAAGAATGAGTTTATGTTGATTTGCGTTGAAAACTTATAAGGTGGTAAAATTGTAGCTTGGCCGAATCCTTATTAATAAAAAGGGGATATATTTTCTTTTGAAATTTGCATGATAACTTGACATGTGTTGTGTTATTTGTTGAGTTATAAATTGGATGAGTTAAGTTGGCAAGTGATGTTGAGTTTGTATAAGTGTATGTGTTGGTGAGATGGTAAATGAGGATAGTGAGCTTGGGTTTAATGTTGGAAAATATATTAAGATGGATGGTTATGTTTTGACTGAATGAGGTTGGTAGTTTGTGCATAGTTTTGTTTGTGTCAAATTAATATATGTGATGATAACGAACACTTGAGTGTGTGCGATTTAGTTTTGGCCAAGTAAGGGCCTTGGATATGTAAGTTGAGATGTTGGGCATGTTAGGACAAATGGTCGGCTATAGTGAAAAGGCCAAATTGGGAACTTTGTAGACAAATCGCATTGGGCATTTCAAGTTTCTAAATCGTTTACGCGAAAATGTTCCATCAACAGTAACATAAGCACATCATATAGTAATGACAACTTATCCAAGTTAAGCAGCATTTTATTGTGGCCTCAGATGTTAAGTAAACATCTTAGGTTATCATATCGGCCATGTCAGCACGTAAATAGCATGTCAGCACGTAAATAACATGCACATGCATTCATGATATTTCCGAATCAAATTTAGTTTCTTTCGTTTAAGCATAATAACCATACTTGAACACAAGTTCAGTTAGATACTTCACAGGAATCTTTCTAGCAATATCCAGGCACACTGACAACGGACGTTAGTTAGTAAGTAGATGTTTCATCTCCCTTTCTTCTTTTTCCATGTTTTTCAATTGTTTATTCTTTGTTGATTCTAGTTCTAAATTTCATTTTCACATCATGTAATTTATTTTTAGCTCTCAGTTCATTTGTTTTCAATTATGTTATTTGATTATGCGTTGCTTATGATCTTTTATTATGTTCTCAGTTTGTATTCTTAATTTACGAATTTTATTTCTTGCAATTCGTTTACCTTACAACTCATGTCATTAGATATATATTTCAACCCACAAATATCATTAATGTTTTAGTTAAAGTTACCAGTTCATGACTTAAGTTTTCAGTATGCATTTCAAGATATTGTTATGTATTCATATTTAGGATTCATGTAGTTATGTTTTTAGAGTCCCCAAACTCAGGTTAAGTAGTTCAATTCACATTATAGGTTTTAGATCACATTTTAATTCAGCGAGGTCGTTTTCATGTCAGTTCAAGTTATATGATTTCAGCTCATGTACCCATGTCAGTTCAGGTTTACAAGTTAGTCAGGTCAGACCTAGATTAGTCATACTATGCATGTTAGATTTCAGATTAAGTTTTCAGACTTCATGTTTATGAAACATATTTTCAGAAATTAATTTTATGAAATCCTGATTACGTTTTAGAAAGTGATTTTATAAGTATATGCATAGTCTATGGGTCACTGATCACCTACATAGGCTTAGCAGTTCAATTTCACTTAAGTTCTCTCTACTTACGCGGTGCTAGGTCCCGTTAAGTACTGTTTCAACTCCCTTATGTTACTATGCATGTGTTTATTTTCATTTCAGCTATATTATTTTATAAGATTCGGTTTTCAAAACATGTTTATGAATTTCAAGACTTAGATTTACGATGACATTTTTTATATGTATGTTATGTGTTTTCAACTCATGTGCATGTAATACAGATTTTCAGATATAATTTTCATGCTTACATATTTAATTACATTCTTATGAATAATGTATCCACGTTATATTATATTACAACTTCAGTTATGCATGTTATGCTTCTCAATATGCATGTCTAGCTTATGTAGAATGTATATTTAGGTTATGTTGGTTTAGTTCATGTGGTGCATATCAGGATCACTGATAAGTGCATGAAAATGTACTTTGAACATCGCTTAATTCGGCTTGATTATCATGTACTTAATCTTAATTATGGTTTATTTTATGTTTTATTATTAGGAAGCAATGAAACATGGATATTGGAGAAATTACATATGTTTCGGGACCATACGGACGCATCGAAAGCATGTTGGAAGAGTGGAGAAGAAGAAAACACAAAGTCCATAAAAACTATTGCGCGTCACGACGCGCCTACGGATCCTGCACGCATACAAAATCCAGCAAGTTGGGCGTCGCGGTGCAGAAGCTTAATTTAGTCGTGTTTGTTACGCGCAATGACTCCGAGACTTCCCTATATAAATCTAAGTTCGTCTAAAACCCTAAAGAGAGGAAAAAAAGGAGAAAAATAGAGAGAAAACACATAACCTAAAGTTGAAGTCACATATTTGAAAGATAAGAACGAGGAAACTTCATGTCAGACAGGATGCTCCTCCGATTGATCAAGGTTATGTCTCTCTTATATATGGAGAACTAATTTCCTAGGCAAAGCCAATGAAGAACTCTTGTAATTAGATTCTTATATTCATGTTTTTTATTCCTGAATACTTTTAACGTTTAACAAAATTGATGTTTTGTTATTCTTTATTATCTTTTGATTTATGAATCCGGGGATTGTGTTTTTCCAACTTGCACATATGAATAGTTATGCTTCTTCCATGTGTGATTGGGGACCCAGTTGTGACTAATAAAGTTTTATGAGTTGATCTTCTGATGCAGTATTGCATATGGATATATTGTTGACATTAGATAAGTCATAACGATAACTTTGCGTGTTGTTAACATAGAGAAAGTAAGTCATCGATTACCTTAGAATTTAATGTGTTTTGAATTGAATATCTTCTGATTGTTGGTTTAGGATATGAAACCTTCAATTGAGTAATAAAAGAAATCAATAACTGAATATAGGAAGTTGATACAAGAGGAATTCCCGACTCTTTGTTGTTTCTCTCTACTGATAATTCTTAAGTATTTTCCATAGTTTTTATTTCATATTACCAACTCGATCATTATCTTTCCATTAAGTTATTGCTAATGTTTTTGTTCAAGTAAATTAGTTCCTTGTAATAATTTCTCTGAGGAATCGATAACCCAACTATATTGCAATAACTACGAGTACTTTTGGGCATAATTAAATTTTGGTGCTATTGCCAGGGAGACGATTTACATGCAAACAAAGTAGAATCATGTCAAAATAGCACAGTCTTAGGTCGAATCAGCTCAAGGAATCATATTTAGCTCATGTAGTCCCGGTCAGGCCATGTAGATTCATATCAGATTAGTATTTCAGATCATGTCAGTTTCAGGTCATGTTAGCCAGACGAATTTAAGGAGTCAGTTTTTCAGTTCATGTAGCCCAGAGTATGATCAAGTATGTCAGATTAACCTTCGCCATGTTCATGTGTTCCCAAGTTTAGTAAGGTTATTATGTTTTCAGATTTTTAATCATGTCATAATTTCCAATATCCATGTCATGTCCAGCCCTCAGGTCACATTCAGATTCCAGCATTGATAAATTTCAAATTCTCAAGTCATATCTTTAATAATTCAATTTATTGCTTAGGTTCTTATAATTCAACTTTCTGATTCTCTAAAGATCTTTCTTTGCAACTTATTTTAATAATCCTTCAGTAATCACTCACCAAGTCTTTCAAAAGACCTGACCACCCCACTCTCAGTGTGTTTGCAGGTTTCAAGTTCATGCAGTGGACAAGATTTAGAGGAGACGAGACCTAGCGGCAGTCATTACACACCACAGACGTCAGAGTTGTGCCAATAGTTAATTTTTGTCAAGTCACGCCATAAGGCCTTGTATGTACTTATGTATTTTTATGTTAGTAATTATTAACTTATGTATATGTGAGTTATGCGTTCAAGTTTATATTCACTAAGTATATAGATACAAGTTATATTCATGTAAGTTTTACAATATGTTTACATTTATCATGATCATGTTTGCATAACAATCATGCATTTAGTTAGTGAGTCCAATGCCATGTCGGGGTTTGGGGTGATGGCCAAGCCATTCTCCTCCCGATTTGATTTCCCGTGGTGTGACAAGTGAAAGAACATTTGGAAGTAATCAAAGTAAAAATTAGAGAAATTAAGGCAGTTTCTGATTTTATTTGGTCAAAATTATTTCTTTATATTTCCAATTAATTATATTTGATATAATTAAAGTTATTTCATCATTTTGTGTTAATTTATGTTTTGAAACCCTAATAGGATAGCTTTATTGTATGTGTAAATTTAATTATGCTAATTAGTGTAATTAGGCTTAATCAGGGGTAGGACATTAAATTATCATTCTATAATTGGTTAAGCCACTCCTTGGTAACCTGAAGTTATTCTTGAGTTTTTTTATGATGGTTAACTCTCAATTGGTAATTAGAGATTTGGATTTGCATGATTTTGAATTCAGTAGGAGATTTTTTCATAAAAAATAATTATGTAGAAGATTACTTTGATTAATTATGTAATTAATTAAATTATGGTTAATTTATGAAATCGAGATGTTGTTGATGAAATTCGATGTGTAATAATGCATAGAAAAAAATTTTGGAATTTTTGGAATTGTTACAAAAGCATTTTGAGAATTTTCAATAAGGGACAAAATCATAATTTATTGAAATTAAGATTATTTGACCATTATTACAGTTCTTGAACCACTGAGTAGTTCGTATAATGTGTAGAAAAATTATCAGGATTTTTCGAATCGTTTCAGAAGTGTTTTGGAATTTTTCGGCAAATCCGCAATATAGGGAACATGGTAATTCACTGAAACGATTCGAAAAAACAGCCGCAATACGCCAGTCCGGTTCCATGGCTGATCTGATTATCGCGCTTGTACGATTTGATAAACCGGTAAATCCTTTAACGCGTAACCGCATAAAGTGTTTTCAAAAATTTTGTCTTGAGTCTTTATATGCAATTACTCTCAATATTTAATAATAATGAGTTATTAGGATGAATTATGATAAATTAGATATATATGATACTAATTAATTTATGGAAAAAAATAAAATAAAAATCAATTTCACCTGTCAACACGCTTCCGCTGCATTTGCTCCATCATTAAGTATATCAATTGATTTGATCATTAACTAAATCTTAACTGCCACATTTAATTGGATAAATGAATGAGAAATAGACTCTCAAAATATGTCCGTGAAATAAAATAATTAAAGGAATGTTTACTTGTCACACATGGTAAAGAAAACTAAGACTTGAGTGGTTTGTATAAAATTACCTAATAATAATTAACAATGTAAGAATAAAGACTCTCTTATACGCATAAATAGTCACGGAATAAATTATAAATCACTCCTGACCTCTTATTTTTATAAAAATATAATACACTCAAAATTATATATTACCAAATAATATTTTATCAAATTATTTTCTGACAGTGAAATATGTCACAACATGACATGATCTCTTGAACTTGAGTTTGGTGAGAACCCAAACTCTTACTTAAAAATCATAATCCTCTTAGTTCAGTAAGGAAACATGAAGATTACCAATAATAAAATAAGACAAACCAATTCAGTGTTTTGAGCTAAAAATAATAATAACATACATTTGAGCCTATACCTACATTTTGTCCGGAACCAATGAAAACCTAGCTGAATCCGAACAAGTTCACTACTATATAATAAGATTGAAGCAACATAATCTTCAGGCTAACAATAATAAGAGCTGGAAGCACAACACTCTGCATAGGATTTGGGGATAACATATGATAATTTTTTTTAAAAAAGAGATGAATATATATATTTATATTTTTGCATGGATGGATGATAATTTCTCAGAAATTATCTATATGAAGTTTATTAAATAATTATAACTCGCTGAATAGATGCAAAATGCACATGACGATTTGCAAGCATGCTTGGATTGTGTTCATATGGTGAATGAAGGTAAAGCAAGATCATCAACATGTCCCCAGTGAACGTGTTTGATGGTGTATGTATGCATGGCAGAAAAGCCCGAAGTCCGGCCCGGCCCGGCAAGCCCGGCCCGGCCCGGGCGGGCTTTGGCCCGGCCCGGGGAAACACGGGCCCGGGCCGGGCTTCACGCAAAAAGCCCGGGCCCGGCCCGGCCCGGGCTTAAAATATATAAATAAATATTTTAATTTATAAAATATATAAATTTTTATAATAAATTTTTTATATTTATAATTTTTTGTAATAAAAAAAATCGAATCCGGACTTAAAATAATAAATAAATATTTTAATTTATAAAATATATATATTTTTATAATAAATTTTTTATATTTATAATTTTTTATAATAAAAAAATCAGATCCGGACTTAAAATATATATATTTATATAATAATTTTTTTTATTTATAATAAAAAAATTAGGCCCGGGCCCGACCGGGCCTACCCGGCCCGGCCCGATGACTGCACGGGCCCGGGCCGGGCTTTGATGAGCCCGGCCCGAGCCCGGCCCGTTGCCATGCATAGGTGTATGACTCAAAATTTGACTTTTAGGTCTTGGGTTCGAATTCAGGAGATGCGTTTCTTGTAAGAGCATGGGACAGCTGAAGGTTTTATTTCTCTGTTTAAGCCTGGATCGGGTGATTTGATGGTGGAATTTCTACTGTTTTCAAAAAAAAAAAAAAGATGATCAACATTTTGGAATGAATTGGATTGTGCTTTATTTTTAATGGAATTTCCTATATGCATGGTTGGTTGTTGTTTGAATTTATTGCAAATTTCTGCTATATTATGTTTGGCAATGCCAAAGAACAAACTATTCAGAGTTGAAATAATATGAAATTTTGATATAATTGATGAGCGACCAATATTAATATATCTCTCGCCCCTCTAGCTTGATATTTTGTGAGTTATCTCGAGTTTTATGTGCGGTTGGAGGTGTTTTGGGTTCGTTTTGTAGGTAAAAATAATATCAAGACTCAATGGAATCAACAAGGGATGAAATCAGTAAAAAACGGAGCAATTTAAGACAAATATAGAGTCAAAATACGCATCCTGACACTGGATTGCGCGTCAAGATGCGCACATGAAGAAAAAACAAGTAGGGAGTTTAGCAATTTTCGCATCGCGACGCAGACCATTGCGAGTTACGACGCACATATGAAGATAAGGAGCATCACGACTCTAATACATTCACGTCACGACGCGATGCAGTAGAAAAATCAGACACAACATAACTTTTAGTTACATCGCGACACTACCCTATGAGCGTCTCGACTCTACAAAAATAGGCACAAATGTCGCGACTCTAGAACATGCGCGTCACGACGTGCACACGTTTTCTAGGCTTTTAACGAAGTGTACTCAAGAAGAAACTAAGTCTCCCAAAACCTAAGGAGAGTTTCATAACCTAATTTCAGAGCCTTCGAGGTGAATTTTTGAGAGAAATCAATGTGCATCAAAGGAGCACAACTCAGAAACTCAACAACAAAGAGTAAAGGATTGACGATCTCGACATAGTTTCTTCTTCCTTTTTACTCTTTAATATTTTATTTATTGTTGAATATCTATTTATAGTTTTTGAGCATGTGTAATAACTAAATCTATAATTTGGGGTTGTGATGAAATCCAGTATTTATGAGTTTATAAATTGAGTTTTCTTATATTTTGTATGATGTTTTGGCTTGTTATTGAATCTTGATCTTAATTCTTCTTGTTAATTGATCACCAATAGGATTGATGTGGTAAACTTAGATACTTGACAAAGGAATTTTATGTTTAGCCTTAGATTCAATAGCACACGATCTATTCTTAGGGATTTCCCTTCATGATAGAAATATACTTGTAGGGATAGTGTAGCCATAGTTGGACTTGATCTTAATGAAATTTGAGGTTAATTAATTGACATAGAAAAATCGTTAATTAATTTACTTTGAATGTTTACGCATGACCATCGAAAGAGGCTTGTGGATATCTTAGTGTTCTTGGTTAATAAACCAATATATTACACGAGAATAGGAAAACCAATTCATCTTTGTAATAATACTTGGCGAATTCACAACCTTGGATATTTTCTTTTCATTGATTGCCTTTAAATTTCCATATTTATATTTACTTTCTTTAGTTTAGTCTAAATTCAACCCAAAAATATATTTAATTTTAATTAGATACATGTAGGTAAATAGTCTTAATAATTAATAACATTGGTAATAAGTCATCGTGTGATTGATAACTTTATACTACCTGAGCGATACGTGTGCTTATGTAACGTGTGAAAATAGCGATCAAGTTGTTGGCACCTTTCCTGGGGATTTATTTATCTTTCATTATTAATTTTGAGACTATGCACTTTACTTGTTATATAATTTTTTTCTTTTTGTTTAATTTTGTTTCAGGTTCTTGGGCCATCATATGAGAAGAAGTAGAAGCCGTGAACTCATTCCCCTTGACCCATAAATCAAAAGAACCCTCCAATAATTGAGAAAGGATAGGCGAAAAGAGTAAGAGGCATATCTCATCATGAATAATCGAGAAACAACACCACCAATTCCCATTCTAGATAGGACGATTTCGATGGTTGACGGCTTCCTATCTTGCATCGTTCTGCCATTCCTACCGAAAAATATTTGTGACATCAAGACATATATTGAGATGATACATCAGTCAGTCCAGTTTGGGGGAGGCACAATTGAAGACCACAATGCCCACATCAGCAACTTCCTAGAAGTTTATGGTACATTCAATTACAACCGAAGTGCAAATGAAGCAATGCGCTTGTGTGTATTTCCATACTCTTTAAGAGATAAAACTAAGGGCTGACTCCATTCTCTATTAGCAGGATCTATAACAACTTGGACAGACCTCACTACCAAGTTCATTGCAAATACTTTCCCCCAGCCAGAACAACAAAGTTGAGAAACGATATCACATCCTTTATGCAACACGATTCTGAATCCCTTTATGAGGCATGAGAAAGATATAAGGAACTGCTTTGAAAGTATCCCTATCATGAGATTGCAAAGTAGCTGCAAGTCCAAACTTTCTATAATGGGCTTACTAGGATAATGAAGACCACAATAGATACAGCCGCTGGAGGTGTACTAATGGCAAAAAGAGAGAATCAAGCTTGAGATTTAATAGAAGAAATGACTAACAACAACTCATTGTGGCCAACAGATAGAAGTATGTCTAATCGAGTAGCAGGATTCCACGAGGTTGGGGTCAACACAACTGTGAGTGCCAAGCTAGGTCAAATCTGTAAATGTTTGGAGATTCTTAACATGCAGGCTGTGAATAATGTTGGAGCTATAATTGCACCATCTGGAGGAGGATCAGACGCAGAGTCCTATATCCCACATGATGAGTTTGTAAACTATGTCAGCGATTTCAACAGACAATGGCATAATCCATACTTTAATACTTATAATCCAAGATGGAAGAATCACTCTAACTTTACATGGAACAATACTCATGGGTAGAGACCACACAAAAGGAACAATCCTCCCCATGGATTCCAATTACAGAACAGAGGATAAGTGTATGAGAAGAAGCCATGCATAGAGGAATTGCTTGCCGAGATGCTCAAAAAGCAAGAATTCAGATATGACGCCTTATTTCAGAGTTAATCTGCATCTTTTAAGGCACTGGAAAATCAAATGGCCAGCTGGCCAATGCTCAGAGCTATATACCGTAGGGCACCCTTCTTAGCTATACAGAACCCAATCCTATGAGTAGAGGAAATGAACAATGCCAAACCATCATCTTAAAGAGCGGTACTGTAATATATAAAGATGTTGGAATAACAAAACCTGTTGAGGAAATCCTGACAAGAATGGAAAATAATATATTAGATTATAAGACAAATGATAAGGACACGAGAGAAAATGATATAGTAAAACTGACCTCACCACCATCTTTTCCGCAGTTTCTATAGAAACACGAGTTGGATAAGTAGTTCGCTCGAGTCCTATAGATTTTTAAAAAGCTGCACATCAATATCCCATTTTCGAAAGCATTAGAGCAAATGCCCAGTTATGTCAAGTTCGTGAAGGATGTCCTGGCTAGAAAATGGAAATGGGGCCGTAGCGATGGCGTTTTCATCGATGAAAATGGGACCTAGAGTGCATTGACCGTAGTTCTCATTGAGGACATGAACACCGAAAGCACTCACGGAGGAGTCACCCAATGCCATCTGATAGTCGCCAAAAGTGGAGGAACTGTTTTGGGGGCAGAAGAAGAAGACGCCATTGGTGCTAAATGTTGAGAGTAAAAGAAGAGAGTTTTTTTTGCAAGGGGAATGTAAAATGAAAACAAGAGCAGACTAAGCCTTTATATAACGAGGGCGAAAGGCTTACCCTAGGACAGGTGTCACAGCCCAAATCGCCGAAGGAAAGAAAAGAGCCGAGTCCCCCTAGACAGGTGTCGTAACACGATTCGATGTAAGGGGATAAAAGTGACGTGTGACATTGAAATGACGTGAAATACGGCTCATTAATAGGAGTCATGATGAAACGTGTTGGGAAAAGTCACGCATTTATTGAAGTGATGGGCTTGCATAGGGAACGTAAAGGACAGCCCGACAAAGCAATAGGATGAGAGCTTGTAGGCCGACGTCTACCACCCTGATTCCACCTAAATCAAGAAATCCACCTCGATTTCACTTGCAATTCAATCAAGGTGAATTTGGGGGACAATTGTTGACAAAAGAAAGTCACCCTAGAACGAAATCGTCCTAGAACGAAAGAGTAAAGGACGAAGGCAATCAGGGCAAGCAAGTATATCGCGCTACAGAACGATTCGTGAATAGGGCGACGAGGGGAAGGGCGATCGGCATAGTCACCAGACGACACAACAATTAGGACGACAAAAGAGTCAGGACGACTATATTGCAGTTGATCCCACAATTTCAGCAATTAGACAGTTCCCTCCACGATCTGGCAGTTATGGTACACAACTCAACAGTTGAAGACGTGATCCAGTGGTTGCAGAGAAGTTACGGACTAAAACCGTCCGAGCAGTTTACAAATTCCACTATAAAAGGCTCACTCATGCGAAGAGAAGAAAAAAGAGAAAATGAAGACTCAAATGAGCATCTTATTTTTTTTATTTCGTAGCTTTGTAATCTTTAGGATTGTAATTTGTGTGTTTATGCCTCTTATAGGCTTATTCACTTAATCAAACACTCCTTACTGGGACTGTGTCTCAGGAGGTTTGAACCTTACACATTTCTTCAGGCGGAAAATTGCGCAAACACCTTCGAATAGAAAACAACCGTGAACAAATTATAATAACCATTATATATCTATATATCTTCTTTGGCTTATAAATGCACCTTGATGAAATTATTGATACATAATCCAGCTTTTCATCCGGCCATCAACTTCAACCGTTTAATAAAGATAAAAGAGTTTTTAATTCCAAAAGTTTTTTTTTAATTTTTTTTTTTCTGATTTTTTATTGTATTTCGAGCACATTTCAAAGATTAAATAAATATATTTTGTCTCTATTAACAAGCTTAAAATTTGGAATTTTAGAACAGAGATTGAAAAACTTTTTAAAAATAATTTAAATTATCTCGAAAATCCTTATATGTCATAATGAGAAAAAGAGAACAAATTATATTATTATACGTAAAATGTAATCGGAAAAGACTTAAATTGATATGAATATAAATTATAATCGAACTTAATGAAACTAGATGGGGCAAAAAAATTCAAACCCATCCCGATGTCCCTTCGGCCTAGTCTCGGATCGGTCTTTGGGAAAGGACCCAAGGTGCTGGAACCAACTTTAATTAATTAAAAATATTTTATAATAAATAAAAATTTTAATTTAAAATACATATATCCAAAACTAAAATTTTAAAATCCAAATCCTTAAAAATCAATAAAACACTTAAATTCTTAATTTTCCCCTAATTTAAGTATCAATATTGACTACACGATTTGATTGGAGAGCTTACAAATTTGATATGCATTTCCACGCATTTACATCTGAAAAAAAACTCTAGCTCGTTGAGTAAAATTTAAATATTATTTTTTTATAATAACAAAATATATGGATAAATCTAATAAGGAATAAATTTTAGTAAGAAAACACTTACTTTGAATTTGAAAATTTTATATAAAAATTTATTTTGAATTTGGAAAAAAGAAAAAAGAAAAGACGTTAGAAATTCCCGCCCAAAAATGTTTCCTTGCAGAGCAAGGAATATGTAATCCGTATGAAAAGCGGTAATATCAGTCAGTCTGTTATTTATTGATTTCTCTGCTTTCAATCTCTCTATTTTCATTTCTGTTTCTGTTTCTTTCAATCTCATCCATCGATTCAATAATCGCGATGACAGAATTAATAATTGAAATGGCTGAAGAAGAGTTTTTTAAAACACGACTTTACATCGGCTTACAGATGTGCGATCACCGCCAAAATCCTCGATCCATTTTACCACTCTGTGGATCAGTACCTTGAGGCTTATCGGGTTCACTGGGCCGCCGCCAATCGGAAAACACCCACCGGAGAAGTCGATTGGTACGCTGTCTTGAACATCAAAGAAAGATTGTGGAGATCGTACAAGATGATCACTCACAATTACGTTCAGCTCGCCAAGAAGATCAGCCCTGATGTTCACTGCTCCGCCGCTGCGCCGGGGGCTTACAAGCTCATCACCACCGCCTGGGAGATTCTTGGGGATCCCCAGTCTCGTCTTGATTTTCACAAACGTGCTGGTTACCCTCCCCCCACTTGCTCCTCTCAAGAAGAAGAAGAAGAATCGCGCCCGGTTATCAAGAATCCCGATTGTGGGATGATGAAACGGCGTCGGGAAGAGCAGGAAGATATTGCTGTCAAGAAGTTGAGTGATTCTGCGCCAAAACGACATCGTGTTGTTGGTTGGCACTAGAGACTGCAAGATTTCAAGATTGCTAGATTTCAAGAACAGTATAAACCCTAGTTTCTTATTTAGGTGTTTCTTGATTTCACTTTTGGGTCTTTTCTGGAGAATTAAAATTGAATTTGTATAGATTCTTTATGTATAGGAAGCAAATCGGCTCTCATTTTTTCACTGAAACTAATTTTTTGTTTGTTAATAATTTACAATGAAAATTGGTCTGGTAATTTTAGAATTTTCTTTTTCTTTTTCTCATTTTTTTCATGTTATGAAACAAGTTGCTGGCATTGACTTTGTGCCTGGACCTGCTAAAAATGACTTCATCACATGCTAAACTTAATTAGGAAGATGCTAAACTTGTGGGTTAACTCCTGTTAATAAGAAAGAATATGAAGTTCCTTGCTCTGTGCTTTGTGTGTTTCCTGAGTAGTTCTTGATTTTTGTCCTAGAACTTGATTGATTTCGTTAATTTAATCACTTTGGTCATTGATTTCATAACAAACTTGATACCTTCTTCTTACTTTCCCAGTAAATTAGAATATTTCACCACATTGCTGTAATTTGGCAAGAATGACTTTATTTCCCATTCATTTTCCAGACTTTTGGTACCTGTTCAAATAAGTGGTCTTATGATGTGAAGTACCAAATAAAAAGTAATTTACTTGTGATTTCAGTGCCAACCCTTGAACACTTACACATATATCTTTTATTGGCAACAAACTTTTGAGTAATTGTCTTCCAAATATCTGCAATTTGGCAAGTTTAGTGAAATTATTTGCAGTTAAACGTTTCTTAAGCCCCTGTGGTTTTCAAAATGCAATACCAGTAAGGAGTTGGCCACTATGCCAGTTACCCCAAATTCTCTTCAGTTCCATGTATAAATGATTTTCTAGGCTATGTAAAAAAGCTTTAAGCCAGTAACTCCTATCTGAAGATCAGGAACTTCATCAGACATGGGGGGTCTAATAAATCTGAGAAACCAAGTGAAAGAAGGAAATGATGTCAGGTGATACTTGAATGATAGAGTGGCTCAGAAAAGTCCAACAATCGTTTTTGAAGGGAATTCAATACAAGCTGGTAGTACAGATACCAGAGAGATTGAATTTGGAGGTGAAAATAGGATATAATTTAGCAGTGCGGCTACATTAATCCAAATGGAGAAGAATTTTTTTATTACAAAAAAAAAAAAAAATGAGGTTTTTTTATGCGAACCAACGATACGGTTGCCAGGTTTTTTAAACTTAAAAAATAAAAAACCTAATTGTAAAACAAAAATTGATTGCAAATAAATGTAAGAATATTTTATTATAAAGAGCTTGCACTTAGTCTTTACATGATTAAACTACGTACTTATCCACTTGGGATATAAAGAGGAATCAAAGCAATGGGAAAATGCCCCAACGGAAAAATGGGATTCATAATTTTTTTATTATTTTTTAATTGGTTCCAAACCGAAACGGTAAGGTTCCAGTGGCGGTTCCAAATTTAAGCTAACCATTGCCTATCTTAGAAGTGCGTCTCTACTTTCAATTCAAACACATTCCATAGAGAAAGGACAAGAAAAACACTTGCGGTTCAGTTTCGGAACAGAACCGTACAATATACAATTCCAGTTCTTCCTTCGATTTCGGTTAGGAACCGGTTCAGGAACCGGAAATGGTTTCTGATCGATTTCGGGAACCAGTTCTAACTTCTAAGTCTAAGAATTTGATAGAATTCTGGATTTGCAAATTTTATTTTATTGTATACATAATAGAGAATTACAACTCATTATTTAACAATTGCATTTAAAATTGAATTTAATTCTTAATTTGGCTACTCGTGGTCGGCGTTTTAGTTGTTGTTACTTGAGTTTCATCGGTTAAGTCAAATAAATAATCATTACTCTCTCTGATACATCATTCCCAATTAGTAAAATATCATCAACGTATAATATAAGGGATCAACGTATAATATAAGGGAAACCACCTTCCCATCAATGATGCACTTGTAGACACAAGGCTCATCGATGTTCTGCTCAAAGTTATGAGACTTGATCGTAGTATCAAACCTTATGTTCCAAGATCTAGATGCTTACTTAAGTCCATAAATGGATTTTTGCAACTTGCAAACCTTTTGCTCTTGACCTTGGGTTATGAACCCCTCTAGTTGTACCATAAAGATACTTTCATCAAGATTGTCATTCAAGAATGCAGTCTTGACATCCATTTTTCAAATCTCATAGTCATAATATGCGACAATGGAAAGAAGAATCCTGATAGATTTAAGCATGGCTAATGGTGAGAAAGTTTCTTCATAGTCAACTCCCACTTTTTGGGTATAATCCTTTGCCACTAGCCTAGTCTTGAAAGTCTGTACTTTCCCATCTATTCCTATTTTTTTCTTGTAGATCCATTTGCAACTTATGGGTTTTACTCCATTAGGTTGGTCTACAAGTTCCCAGACTGAGTTAGAGTACATAGAGTTCATCTCGAGGTTTATGGCTTTGAGCCATTCCTCTTTATCAGTATCTTCCATTGCACTATGATAGGTCAATGGATCATCAATACCATCACAAGATGCAACAACTTGCACCTCACCATTTCCTAGATAGCGTTCAGATTGTCTTACAACCCTCTCACTACGTCTAGGTGGTATGATATCCTGATAGACTTGCAACTGACTTTCAGATGTAAAAGGTCAACATTTGACAATGGTGTACTGGTCGTGCCAGCAAGTAAATCCTCAAGTAACACTTTACTTTGAGGTTTGAACTCTCTCATATAGTCGTCCTCAAGAAATGTAGCATTTGTCAACCCAAAAACTTTATTATCTTCTGGACTATAAAAGAATCCACCCCTAGTTTCCTTAGGATAGCCTACAAATAGGCACACCTGTGAACGTGGTTCCAACTTAGTAGTCTTGTTCTTTAGCACATGTGTCAGACACCCCCATATACGGAAATATCGCAAACTAACTTTACGACCATTCCACAACTCTAAGGGAGTCTTTGAAACAAACTTAGAAGGAACTACATTCAAGATATACATTACAATTTGCAATGCATAACCCCAGAATGAACTAGGTAGAGTGCTATAACTAAACATTGATCTCATCATGTCTAGTAGGGTCCGATTTCTCATTTCTACAACACCATTTTATTGTGGTGTTCCAGGTGCTGTGAGCTGTGAAACAATTTCATGCTCAACTAAGAATTCCTCGAAATCTCTATCAAGGTATTCTCCTCCACGATCTCATTGTAGAATTTTGATGTTTTTACCTAACTGGTTCTCAACCTCATCATGATACTTTTTGAACTTTTCAAATGTATCTAACTTGTGCTGCATTAGGTAAACATACTCATATCTGGAATAATTGTCAATGAAAGTGACGAAGTATTTAAAACCACTTCGGGCTTTTACATTTATAGGTCCGTAAATATCTGAATGTATTAGCTCAAGAGTTTCTTTGGCTCTTATCCATTTTCTAGTAAAAAGTCTCTTGGTCATTTTGCCTTCAAGACAAGATTCACAGACAGGTAAAGTACCGAGTTGTAACTGATTTAAAACTCTGTTCTTAATTAATCTATCTATCTGGTCAAGGTTAATTTGACCAAGTTTAAGGTGCCATAAATAAGTATCATCATGAGAAATCTTTTGCTATTTAGTTTTAGATGTTTCAATCTTAAACATTTCAGTATTAAACAGTTATTCATGCATTAACGTCCTTAATATATATAGATTATTTTCGGAGCTTCTTGTGCATATATTTAATCCATTTCTACTAATAATAACTGACTTATTATTAAATGAAATAGAAAAACCACATTCCATAAGTTTTGTTATAGAAATCAAATTCCTGCGAAAACCAGGAATATATAGCACACCATTTAAACATAAATAACTATTATTAAATTTTAACTTGGAATCTCCCACTGCTTTTGCTGAAACAACATCCCATGTCCCAACTCTCATGGTAAAGCTATCTTCAGCAAGGTCCCTTCATGAGTCAACTAGCTGCAAAAAAAAACAAATATGGTTAGTGGCACCAGAATCAACAATACATATGGATTTATCATCCTCCAGCAAAAGAGACTCAATGACAAGTAAATCATATTTACCTGTATTCTTCTTCTCTTTAAGCTTTGCAAGGTATTTTGGACAATTCCTTTTCCAATGCCTTGTTGTTCACAATGGAAACATTTTCCTTTAGCATTGGTTCTTTTGGAGCTTTTATTATTCTTTATTTTCATTGGTTTTGCCTTTGCCTTCCAATTGCCTTTCTTCTTCTTTTTGCAGATTTAGAAGATTCGATAACATTTGCCTCGGCATTGGGCCTACGAGGACCGTTCATAACGGACTCGTAATTAATGAGCTCATTCAGCAATTCAGTCAATGTAAAAGTCAACTTATTCATAGAACAGTTGCTTTTAAACTGCAGGAAACTCTTCGAAAGGGTTTCCATGATCATTGTCATCTGGCTTTGCATATTGATACGTGCACCATGGGTTTCAGCCATATTAAGATGAGCCATCATCCTTAACACATGCTCTCAGACTGATGTGCCTTCCTTTATTCTAGCGGTCAATACAGAGGCAAATTGTCTTATGTTGATGCCGGTCTGAAGGTTGCCCAAATATATTTTGTAATGACTGCATAATTATTGATGTTGTCACCATAGGCTCATGATGTGCAGCAAGAACCTCAAACATGGATGCTATCAAATAGTTATGGGCTTTCTCATCAGCTTTAATCCAATTATTATAGGTATTACGTGCAGCTCTGCCAGCATTTGGTGCTGGCTCAGGAGGACATTCCTCCATTAGGATAAATTTAAAGTCTTCGCAGACCAAGATAGCATTCATGTCACTTTTCCATTTAATATAATTATCTCCAGTTAATTTTTCTTGTTGTTTGATAATGGAGATTATTGCAGATGTCATGGCTGAAAAAATAATAAATGCACATTCAATATTCATTCATCGCATATTAAAATTGTCAAACATTTAAGCATAAAATTAAACATAATGCATGATCAATGTATAATGAATTAGAAACCTAAAAGAATTATTATGCCACGGTTATCTATCATCCCACAAATAAATGTCGTCGTAGGGTAGATCAAGTATTCCCATGATAGATTGAGACATTCACAATTGATTAATATATCTGAAATAACTCATATTCTTATATTAATCAACTATCATTATTTTGATCAAATAAGCTTTGATTAACAACTTAATCATTCCTTTGTGAGTGTGACCCATTATTTCGGAACCCTTGGAATTAACTAGTGAAGCGCCACCGTAGGGTAGGTCAAATCACCAATACATATAGAGTCCTTATCCTTTCGGAATCCAAACATGATATTGACCCAAAAAGAACACCATTCGTAAGGGAACGAAAGCAAAGCCGTCTCGAGGCGCCTATTGAATCTCACGTTTCTGGATAACAATAGAGATCGCGGGATATATTGTGGTATACCCCTCTCCCACTCACTATTAAAAAGTGTAAGGTTTCTATCTCACTAGTATTTTATGAATCTTAGATTATGCTCGGCTAAAGTCATAACCTTAATTAATACTAGTTGATGATTTAGTGATCTAACCAATTTTCACTTTTAAAATTTTATTCACTAATCTCAATTAGTCTCTACTAACCAATTAACTTAATTAAACTAATTTAATCAAGTTTTTTAAGTGATCTAATCAATTTTAACTTTTTAAAATATTAGTTCACTTATAGGTTTTAAAATTTTAGAATTCAACTAATGGACTATATATCATTAAACCATTTAATAGATTAAAAGTACATTATTTACTCCAAAGGTATGTGGAACTGTATCCCTAGTGCAAACTAAATTACCGTCAATTCAGAAGCGGCTATGGAATTTATATTCGGGTTTCCATCTGATATACCAAGGAAAATAATGTCCATTTGTTCTTAAACTAGAATTAATAATTCATAATTTTTAAACTTTTAAACTAATTAATCTTATTAATCCGTTTACATGCATCTTATATTCTAATTTAACTTTTAAATTTACATAAAATCATATTTTATGACTTGAATACCATGCATGTCTACATGTTATGGCATGTGAAAATGCAAGAATAGACACTCTAGGCTATATGATATGTTAATAAATAATTTAAAACATATATATATATATATATATATATATATATATATATAATATATATATATATATATATATATGCCCAGGCCTGGGCTGAAAACGTTTGTGTTGTGTTTGATTGGCGTTCGAACGTTTCCAGGCAGTAGCCAAACGTTTGTGTGGCGTTTGTCGGGCGTTTGAACGCTATCGGTCTGGTGTTCGAACATTGGAACTTCATTTACTCCGTTCCGGAGCTTCCGGACTCCGTTTTGGTCCCTTTTTTTTCTACGGACTCGTAACAGAATGAATTTTCACATACATACAAAAATTACGTTAAATGGGTTCTTATTTTTTTATATACTAATCTAATTAATACAATAAATCTAAGGCATCCATTGGTCTTCAAATCTTGCTCCATAGTATATTGTTGAGTTCTTCGCGGAATAAGTTCGTAATGAGTCATTTGCGGCATCGGCTCCCCAAGTTACAAAATGGACTTATTACAAAGTAAATGAACTTACAACACTTGAAAGAATATGACCTTATGGTCTTACATTCCCAATTCTAAAAATAAAAGCGGAAAAAATTAACGATTAACGTAATACATTCATCACATGAATTAAATTAAACATTCATCACATGAATATTAAGAACCATTCATCCAATGAATATAATTGTGTCTACTCATCACAACATACATTCTAATGATCTATATCACATATAAATTATTAAAACTTGAAATTTTAAAGGAGAATGGTTAATAACACTTTTCAACCTTAAGCTCTGATACCAATTGTAGGAAACGACTTTCCTTAGCGCGGCGGAAGTTTCTTATGGTGGCACCGGCTCCGGTATGGATATTTAAAATTTTCTTTGCCTTCTCCCTTTGTTGTAGTAGCCAAGATCAATCTTTTGTTGTCCAACACTTAGATCAACCACTCGATCTTCCGAACTATGACCCGAAACCAACAAACCGAAGTGTGAGCTTCACTCACAAATATTAAACCTCTAAACTATTTAGAGATTTAAGATGTCACAATGGTATTTGGCTCTTTGGAATTTCAAATACTCTCACAACATTTGTGAATATTTGAAGTTCTTCTCTCTTTTCTCTCAAATCTTTCTCACAAAAATTGTGTGAATAAATGCAAAGTGTTAACCTTAGGAAGTGAGAGAAATGGTAGAAATTATATTATTTTACACAAGCCAACTAACCTTATCATTAAGCATCAGATGCTTTCTTGCAATGGCCAACACAAAAATATGAATGTCATACTGATGAGCGGAAAATATATCAATATTTACCGCCCTTTTACCTAATATTTTGTTTAATTTCTCAGGTTTGATAAACATTTTGATGTGTTTTGATGTGTTTTGTAGATAAATAAAGTATCAAAACTTAATGGAATCAACTCAGATTTCTAATAAAATCCAACCATCCATAAAGGCGGTATCATTATTTATCCATAAACCAGCCATATAGACGGTAATCATCTGTCACCAAACGACAAGTCATATAGGCGGTGTCACATTATGTCAAATAAATAAAACCAGCCATTAAGGCGGTAATCCCTTAATTTAAATTGTAATTTCCATATTATAATTAAGGGAGATTAGTGTAAATTAAAATAATAAAAGCTTTACCTTTCCCCCAGCAGAAAATTAACTACAAAATATAAAAGAAATAGAACTACTACTATTATTGAAAATAAAAATGCATAAATTAAATACTGAAAGTAAATACAAACAAGATGCAATCCTTAAAATCCTTACAAAAACCTAAGGAAAGCATGAGAATTACAAATGAAATGGCTTGATATTTATAGGAAAATCTAAAGGTTTCCACCAATTTCTCCACCAATTGCTCCACCGAACATGGCACCAAACATGGCATCAAACATGGCACCAAATCCTCCACCAAACATGCAAGCATGTTTGGTGGAAGTTTGATAATTTTCATTTTTTTATTTTATTTATTCTATTTTATATTTTGAAAATGACTATAGTAATTACATAAAATAACACTGGATTGTTCATCAATTTCGATCATGGAAACTTCAGAATTCAAAATATTTTGACTTTCAAAGTTGTAGAT
Organism: Zanthoxylum bungeanum; assembly: GCA_019454045.1. Classification (NCBI taxonomy): domain Eukaryota; kingdom Viridiplantae; phylum Streptophyta; class Magnoliopsida; order Sapindales; family Rutaceae; genus Zanthoxylum; species Zanthoxylum bungeanum. The sequence goes on from SKCR01049254.1 coordinate 36,931, forward strand.
CTTCGAGTCTTCTTTAATATGGAAACTTAAATCACCTCAATCTGATATCGGAGTAAACAGTTATGCCCAAAATACGATAGTTGTGCAAAACTAGAATTTATGAAACTGTACTTCGTGACGCACTTTCAAGTTTCCAATCTCCAAAATCAAAATGACAAGTCCATTTTTACCCTTATTTGACTCAAATTTCGTCCTAATTGATTCCATTAAGTCCTAATTTTATTTTATCTGTAAAATACACTAAAACACATCAAAACGTTCACAAAACCCGAGAAACTTTACAAAATATTAGGTTAAATGAGTGGGAAATAGTTATATAATTACCACTCATCACCAGCATTTACTTTATGTCTTTTATTTTATTTAAGCTTTTATTAGCCTTAGATATGTGTCGTAGCTAAGCCTGTTATATGGGGTTGTGATGAATTCCAATATCATCAGTTAATAAGGGGTTGTTTTACGATTTGGGTAATATAATGATTTATTTATTGAGCCTTAGTCTTAATGCTTCTTGTTAACTGGCCATTAATAAGATTGAACTGGTAAACTTAAAATGAACTTGGAAAATGGATTTTAGGTTTAAGACCCTAGACTTAATAACACACGATCTTCCTTGAGGATAAATAACCATTTAATAGATTTCCTTACAAGATAGGAATATACCTGTCAGGCGGGGGTAACCATAATTGGAACTTAATCTGAATTCAGGTAACTTGGTTGACATAAGAATATGATTAATTGGGTTACACTGGGTATCTGTATCTGACCATCGGAAGAGGCTTTTACATATTTTTCATATTCTAGGTTAATAAATCAATATATTGCACAAACGTGAAATAACCACTTCATCTTTTAAAAGATATTGGAATAATTCACAACCCTGGATAGTTTTATAAATTTGAATTTTCCTCAACCTATTTTCGCACAATTTTATTTACTTGTTTTTAAGTTTAAAGTCACCACCCAGTCAATCAATCAATTTGTTAGATACTAGTAATCATTTGGCCTAATAAAATTAATAGCTAGGTATTAAGTCCTCATGGAATCGATGATTTTATACTACTTGAACGATATGTGCGCTTGCGTTATACGCATGTGAGAATGTCGGTCAAGTTTTTGGCACCGTTGTCGGGGACTTATTTATCTTTCACTATTAGTTTTAGGGTTAGATATATTTACTTGTGTCTAATTTTTTTTCTTATTATTTTTGTTTTCTTGTGTTTCAGGTTCTCAAACACTACATTCGACGAACTAGAAGCTTTTAACTCCGACCGCTTGACCCAAAGATTGAAATAACCATTAGACAGTTGAGAAGGGAAAAGCGAGAAGGCCAAGAAGCACTAATCAACATGGAACCTGAACCTTTGGAAATTGCACTACCAATTCCCATTCGAAACAGAACCATTCCAGTGGTTGACAACTTTATTTCTTGTATTGTACTTCCACTCTTACCAGCAATTGCGTGTGACATCAAAATATGCATTCAGATGATACAACAGTCAGTTCAGATTTGGGGAAATGCAACTAAAGATCCTAATGCCCACATCAGTAACTTCCTGGAAGTTTGTGGCACTTTCAATTACAACCGGGCAGCTGAAGAAGCAATGAGACTGCGAGTTTTCCTATATTCTTTGAAAGACAGAGCTAAAGCTTGGCTACATTCACTACCAGCAGGTTCTATCACAACTTGGAACTCTCTAGTCGTCAAATTCCTTACAAAATATATTCCACCAGCCACAACAGCAAACTTGAGGAATGACATCACATCTTTTGTGCAACATGTCTCAGAATCTCTCTATGAAGCTTGGGAAAGGTACAAGGATTTGATCAGAAAAATGCCATCATCATGAGATTGCAAAGTGGCTACAAGTCCAAAACTTCTATAATGGACTTTTCAAACTGATGAGAACCACAATTGATGTTGTTGCTGGAGGAGTTTTAATGGCAAAAGAAAGAGATTAAGCCTGGGACCTAATCGAAGAAATGGCCAACAATAACTCTCTGTGGCCAACAAAAGAAGCAAGATCCAAAGAATTGTTGGAATTTATGAAGTTGGAACCAGCACTGCTGTCAACGCCAAGCTAGATCAGATATGCAAATTCATGGAGACTCTCACCATGCAAAGCAATATTGGATCCACAAGTTCACCATATGGAGCAGCACCAGAGCCAAACCAACAAGAAGAGACGATAAACTATGTCAATAATTTCAAGAGACAGAGGAACAATCCATATTCCAACACCTACAACCCAGGGTGGGGGAATCATCCTAATTTTTCATTGAGCAATAATTCAGGGAAAAAGAACCATCCACCACCCGAATTCTAACAGCCGAACAAAGGCTAGGAGCAGACAAATGAACCAGGAATAACAGAAGTACTGGCTCATTTAAAAAAAGTATAATGTTATGTTTTAAAGCCAATCTACTTCCATCAAAGCACTGAAGAATCAAATTGGACAACAGGCCAATGCTCAGAGTTATAGACCGTCAAGAAACCTTCCTAGCAACACATAACCAAATCCAATGAATCGAAGGAATGAGCAATATCAGGCTATTACTTTGAAAAGCGGTATTGAAATCAACAAAGATGTTGGAATCAAGGTAACAATTGAAGAAGTTCCTAAAGAAGTAGTTCCACAGATGGAAGAAAAAGAAGCAAATGAAAAGGATCAAGAAAAATTCACTCCACCTTCACCTTTTCACAGCAACTCCAGAAAAATAAACTGGACAAGCAGTTTGCTCATTTCCTGAAGGTTTTTAAAAAGCTGCATATCAACATTCCATTCGCAGAAGTGTTGGAAGAAATGCCAGTTATGTCAAATTTATGAAAGAAATTCTTTCAAGAAAATGAAGATTACGAGACAATAGCATTGACAGAAGAAATGCAGCGCCATCATTCAGAGGAAACTCCCCCCGAAGTTGAAAGATCCGGGCAGTTTTATTGTCCCATGCACCATTGGGGAACATTATATCGGTAAGGCTTTATGTGACTTAGGTGAAAGTGTTAATTTAATGCCTTTTTTTATTTACAATAAACTACAAATTGGAGAAGTAATGCCTACGTCAGTCTCTCTACAACTAGCTAATCGAACACTAGTATTTCTGAGAGGTGTAGTTGAAGATATGCTGGTCAAAGTCGATAAACTCATTCTCCCAGCAGATTTCATTATCCTTGACATGGAAGAAGACAAAGATGTACCTATCATCCTTGGGAGACCATTCTTGGCTACAAGTCGAACTGTTATTGATGTACAAAAATGAGAACTAACCATGAAAGTGCATGACCAATAAGTTACCTTTAATGTTTTCAAAGCCATGAAATTCCTGAAGAATGAAAAGAAGGAAGAATATTTCAAAATTGATGTTGTTGATAGTATCATTTAGGAAACTGATACAATTCCCATGGACAAACTTGAAGCTTGTATCACCAATATGACTAACAGCGAGCTAGATGCTGAAATTCTGGAATGTATCAACTACCTTGACAAGCCATTTTGCTTCAAATCAACACGTATAAAAACTACCAAAGAAAGAATGAATCAAGCCTTCAATTGAAGAACCACCACAGCTGGAGCTGAAGTTACTTCTGAGTCATCTTAAGTAAACATTTCTTGGAAACTCTTCTGAATTACCTGTGATTATTTCTTCTTCGCTAACATTAGAGCAGGAAGAAAAGTTGTTGAGAGTGTTACGAGAATACAAGAAAGCCATTAGCTGTACTATAGCAGACATTAGAGGCATTAGTCCATCATTTTACATGCACAAGATTATGATGAATGACGAATATAAACCCACAGTGGAGCATCAACGGAGTCTCAATCCAATCATGAAGGAAGTCATGAAGAAAGAAATCATCAAATGGTTGGATGCTGGCATCATTTACCCCATCTCAGACAGCAGTTGAGTGAGTCATATGCAGAGTGTGCCGAAAAAATGAGGAATTATTATAGTCACAAATGAAAAGAACGAGTTGATTCCAACAAGAATAATGACTAGATGGAAAGTATGCATAGACTACCGTAAGCTGAACAAAGCAACAATGAATGATCATTTTCCGTTGTCATTCATTGATCAGATGCTAGATAGACTGGCGGGACATGAGTTTTATTATTTTCTGGACGGATATTTAGGTTCAATCAGATTGTCATCGCCCCATAAGATCAGGAGAAAACCACATTTACATGTCCGTATGGTACTTTTGCTTTCCCCAGGATGCCATTTGGATTATGTAATGTCTTTTCCACATTTCAGCGTTGCATGATGACCATCTTCTCAGACATGCTAGAACAGAGTATGAAGGTTTTCATGAATAATTTCTCCGTGTTTGGAGACTCTTTCGACCACTACTTGCAAAATTTGGAACAAGTGTTACAAATATGCGAAGATATCAACCTGGTACTCAATTGGGAGAAATTCCACTTCATGGTGCAAGAAGGCATTGTCCTAGGACGTCGGATCTCACAAAATGGAATTGAGATAGACAAAGCAAAGATCGAGATAATTGAAAAATTACCTCCATCAACATCTGTAAAAGGGATTCAGAGTTTTCTTGGACATGCAGGTTTTTACAGAAGATTTATCAAAGACTTTTCAAAGATTACTAAACCTCTGTGCAATATTTTGGAGAAGAAATAGTCTTTCAACTTCACCAAAGAATGTCACGAAGCTTTTGAGATCTTGAAACAAAAGCTGGTTTCTGCTCCCATCATTGTAGCACCAGACTAGACCTTTCCATTTGAGGTTATTTGTGATGCTAGTGATTTTACTGTAGGTGCAGTTTTGGGACAATGCAAATCAAAAATTTTCCACACTATTTACTACTCCAGTAGAACTCTGAATGAAGCTCAACTCAACTACATAATCACTGAAAAGAAGTTGCTCGTAGTTGTGTTCGCTTTTGACAAATTCTGCTCTTATCTGCTGGGTCCCAAAGTGATGGTCTACACAGATAATTCAGCAATCAAATATTTGATCGTGAAGAAAGATGCCAAACTCGGATTGATCCGTTGGATACTTCTATTGCAAGAATTTGACATGGAGATCAGAGACAGGAAAGAGACAGAAAACCAAGTGGCAGATCATTTATCGAGGCTTGAGAATGGAGAAACAACTAGCAAAGAACTGACAATCAAAAAAACTTTTCCAGATGAACAGATGTTTGCCACTAAACAACAGAAAGTCCATTGGTATGCTGACTATGTCAACTACATAGTATCAGGAAAATGACAGTTGGAATGGACAAATTAGCAACGAAAGAAGTTCTTCAAAGAAGTCAAACACTATGTTTGGGATGAGTCGTACCTATTCAAACGTTGTTATGATCAATTACTGAGACGATATGTTCCACATGAGGAGGTCAACAGTGTCTTGCAACTCTGTCATTCATCACCATATGGCGGACACTTCAGTGGAAACAAAACTGCAGTCAAATTCCTACAATCAGGTTTGTTCTGGCCCACTCTTTTTAAAGATGCTTATCTATTTGCTCTTCAAAATGACAGGTGCCAGAGAATGGGAAATATTTCCAGGAGAAATGAATGAACTTTGCAAAATATTTTGGAAGTTGAGATATTTGATGTGTGGGGGATTGATTTTATGGGACCATTTGTTCCATTATTTAGAAATCTGTACATACTAGTTACAGTAGACTACGTCTCCAAATGGATTGAAGCAATTGCACTGCCATCAAATGATTCAAAAGTGGTTATCAAGTTCCTTAAAAAGAATATTTTCACTCGCTTTAGAACACATCGGGCTATTATCAGAGATGGTGGCACACATTTTTGCAACAAATGATTCAAAATTGGTTATCAAATACGGAGTTACCCATAAGGTTGCCACCGCCTACCATCCACAGTCAAATGAACAGGTTGAAGTTTCAAACTGGGAAATCAAAAGAATCTTGGAAAGAACCATTGGATCAGTAAGGAGAGACTGGTCTACAAAACTGGATGAACATTATGGGCCTACCGGACAGCTTACAAGAAACCCATTGGTATGTCCCCATTGTTGGTTTTCTATAAGGTCCCAAGGTCAAACAAGACATGAAATTATGTGTGAACACATCAACGGAGGTAGCGGAATACTCACATTGATCGGTAGAGTCGATTTGGAGACGATTCAAGCCCAAAAACGCACTGCCATGTAAGCCTACTGCATGCAGTCCACTGCCTACAAAAACAGAAAGTTTAGTGAAGAAACGGAGCTCCAATCTTCGTCGGATGGATCCCGTCTCATGGGGGAACCTCCCTACCACCTTCGCAAGACTTGTAAGTGTGCTAGCACTTGATTTCTCACCATGAGAAACCACTCTTGCTTCCCTTTAGCTCACGCCTAAACTGGTTCAAACCAGTGAAGAAGAAATGGCCACCATTGCCGTGAGAGGAAGAGAGAGTTGAGAGAGAAGAGTTTTGTGTTGTGTAATGGTTGTTAATTAAAATGATTTACCAAAAATCAATTTATATTTATGCCATAATTCATTAAATTAATAATAAACTTATGACACAAATTCATGCAAAGGCTTAGAGTGTCAAACACTTCATTTCCATGCAATACCATTGAGTGCATTGTACACAATCTCCATGCAAAGCATTAGAGTGTCAAATAAGCATAATATGACATGTGTCAAAGTTAATGCATATCTTGACATGTGTCATGTGGGCCCCACACGTTTCCCAATGAAAGTGGGCCCACGTGCACTCACGCGTTCGGGTTCGATATTTCCGAAATACCGAGCTTACGTCGCGACGTTAATTCAATCGAATAATTTGACGTCGCTAACGAATTAATTCTGAATTAACTCGTTTGCCCGAATTAAAATCTAATTTTAATTCCGCGTCGAAATCTAATTTCATTTAATATATCGAATATATTAATTTACCGATTAATTCCAAATTAATCGTTATCTCTCTCTAGACGATATTTTATCCCGGATAAAATATCTCCGTTATTAATCCTAGATTAATTTTCTCTCTCTCTTCTATTATAATCCCAGATTATTCAAGAGTGCGAGTTGTGCGTCATCGGTGGATTATCGGGAAGCGACCCATGAGATCCCCGGATAATCTGGCAGTAAATACGGTCGTCGGAGTATCCGAATCACGTACGTACCAAGTACTACGTTCTACCGATTTACGAGACAAGGTCGACTCCTAGCAAAGCACCAAGTCTTCCCAGTTCTCCGGACATATTCATCAAAGAATATCTAGATCTGTATCAAGCGTAGTATACAATTGTATTGTGCATATCGGCCCAGTAGTATCGGATGGTCACGTGCTAGGGCTGGGGCTGGATAAGTGTCTGCCCCGTCCGAAACACATATCGGATGTCTGGTAACTAGTCTCTATAATCGGATATTCATGACCTGGTCATAATATCCCGATTGGATGCGCATCACTAAAAGAGCACTAATACCGTATCCTGCGTGACATCATCTCCATTATGACTGAGTGATACTTCCGTCTCGACATCACATCCAATACACTACGACTCTCTGATAAACCCAGAAGTGGTGAACACAGAACCAGTTAAGATCCCCCAACCACCAAAACCAAAGTTTACCGATTGTCGTAAGTATTAGCGATGTAAGTCTCAGGTTAAGACTATACACACCTACCTTGATTTCGGCCTCCCATAGACACCTAGTCATAATACCAATGGGATTCCGAAGGGTCTATCCAGAGCGAAGCTGTTTCCCGTACCATCGGTGAAACACGACCTCCTATCGCACTTGCATAAGTATCCAATACTTATATATATGAGAACTATGCCGTTGTGCCCTCACAACGCGCACAAGTGCAATACTAGCCTATTCCGCATTATCGATGTCCAGTCTCGATAATACTACGGCTAGGGATATTTAATGATTAATCCTTCGTGGATTGATACTGTCTCATATCATCTCAATCCAGGAACTAATCATAGGGACCTCTCTTCATTTATATATCTATGGTGATCTAATCACAAATGACGAGAGTGCAATTTCCTTGTTACATAGTTAATTTGCTACAACAACACAATGATCTGTGCAAATAGTGACGCTATGGGTCATTTTGTCCAACAATCTCCCACTTGGCACATTGCGAGTCACTCAAGTGTCCTACACCTGAACTATGTACGGTTCGCTCAAATTGCTGAGGAAAGGTTTTCGTCAGCGGATTTGTTTTGATCATCGTTTGACGCGATTTATACGATCATCACATCGCCACGATGTATGATCCGAACGAATCAGATGATATAGAAGTATATATCTGGATCGTCGATGAGACCTTTAATTCCTTAGCCTGTGCTGACGCCTAGCTCAGCTGCTAACAGAACTATATCTAATCTAATTAGATTTACTTTCGACCCAAAAGACTTCTATTGCTGCCTCAGCTGCAGCAATAATCCGCATTTGTTGTTTATTTGGCAACAGTTATCTTGCTTGGAAGATTTCCAGCTCACTGTCCCGGTGTTCAAACTTTATAGTACCGCAGTATTTAACTATTTGGAAACTTGCAGCAGTGATCCCAGTCACTTCAAGTTCTCCTTCTCCATAGTTTAAGATAGCATCTTTAGTTCTCTGAGATACTAACAGATGTTCTTAACTTCAATCCAGTGACTGTCACTTGGATTGACCTGATTGTGACTCCATATGCTTGAAGCGTATGAGACACCAATACAAGTACATTTTAAATGTACAATTTCCCAGAGAGTGTTAACAACTCCAAATCTATCCCAGTAGATCTTTATTCCTCTAATAAAGGTTGTTACTCCCCAGAATTCTACGGAGAATTTCTATTGAAAGCCAAGCTTTCAACAATAGTTTTATGGGAATTTCACTGTCAGTGCGCTCTCCCACTAACCTCCTTATATACACAAGAATTATTTCGTTTTGAGTCAAATCATAAACCATTATGATTATTTCAAAACGACAGTTCCAAGAACCTTATGCTTGCATCAATCCAAACATGGATCGAATAACCCGCAAACCTTGTTTGTCGGTTATACAAAATCGTCAGGATGTTGTAAACATCCTCCAAAAGGTTTCCTTTTCAGGAAAGCGATTTTGATTTGTAACTAACATATTTCATAAATGAAATATATAGTTATCAATAAGCATCTTCAAAATGGATTTACCATGGCAACATGGTAAAAGGTTGAACCGTTATTAACATAATGTTGATAACGATACCTTTCCGTCAAAACCTTAGCTTTGCACGTTGGTATGTTGCCTTCCATGTATGTCTTCCTTGAAGACGTTTAATGTACCATAGGCACAATGCCTTGTGGTACAACAACTAGTATCCAAAATAGTTGTTATACATGGAATCCATTTCGGATTCATGGCACTTTGCCATAACAGGGAGTCGATACCTCGTATCACTTCCTTATAACGTAGTCGGATGGTACACCTCCATAAGATTGACATCTTTATGAGGTTAGATCAGAAACCCATACCCTAGGTGTTTTCTGACTCTATCCGATCTACTAGTTTCTTGTGTATTTGAAGATTAATGGTATAGATTCATCATAGATGAACTATTTGTGTTCCATTAAGGACTTCGTGCCTTGAACAGTTTACTCCGATTTTCATCGAGTATCACTATCCTCCCACTGACCACTGCATATCGGTATTCCTCTCAGGAAAACCGCATGGTGAGCAACAATTACATTGTTCTCATGTGAGATATATAAGTACTATACTTAAGGTTTCCCTTAGGATAATAACTATATTGGCACTTATCCAATTTGGGTCTTTTAGTTTGGTATCATCCAAACGTTATGCCTGGCATACCCAAATTATCAGGAATGAGAAACCACGTTTCTTTCCTGTTCATATCCTATATGATATCTGTCAAACAGATTTATATGGAACCTTATTCAAAATAAGTTTTGCACTGTTAATACATATCCTGTTGAAGGAAATAGTAGCTCAGAGCGACTCGTGATAAACCTTATCATGTCCAACAAAATTCGGTTTTGGTTCGGACACACCGTCTAACTGACGTGTCTCGGGAGGAGTCCTCATATGAAAGAATACCATACTCTTTCATGTACGTATGAAACTTGCTGCTTAAGTATTTTCCATTACGGTATTACCGTGGCGGAATAATACTATAGCCGATCTGTTTGTCTATTTCGTGTCGAAACTCTAAAAGTTTCCGATTCGTGTTCTTCAAAAGAAACACATAACCACAACGTGATTACTGCATCCGTTAAGGTCACGAAATATTCACGTTCACATCTAGCCTGGCTAGATATGGGCCCACTTACTTCACCATGAATAGGGCTAACAGATCGGTGGCCTTTTACTATTACCAAGTAAATAGTATTTTAGGTATTTAACCTAATAAACTAGATTCGTAGACCTTATTTGAATAGTCAAATCAGTCCTAGTACCCACTTCTCAAAAGTACGGATATACGAGTCTTGTTTAATTGTGTCCTAGACAACAATGCCACAAATAAGTCTCCATTGATCAAATCAATTTGAGCTATTTATTTGTCATTTATATGTTTGAGATTTTATTTATATTCAAAATATAAATTATGTTATTTACATCCAATGTATTTATCTCAGTATCATCTTTATATATTGAAACACTTTAGTGTTCTAGAATATAAAGGTTTTATCCGCAATGGATTAAACACTGATATAGAGATAATGTCTCTAGATAAAACTAGTTACATTATAACATTTCCTAATTTAGTACATACTAAAAGGGTAGTTCCTAAACTTAGGTATCTACGGTCGAAACAGCGACTTTCGTCCCGTTTCCGATTCGCAGAGTAATCTCGGCTTGAAGCCAGTATCCGGCTCACAGCGGATTCTGAACGTCAATACATATATGTATTATGTACCACACTAAGTATTTAAAATTCAATTTCAATACTAGTAGTGAACATAACTTTGACAAATATTTTTTAAAGTTAGAGCCTCGCCCTTTCTTTAATTCCTTCGTGTCTTCCATATCCAAATGGTAGTCACTTTGGGATATGACAATTATCCTTTTCAATATTTCACAACCTTTGGCCAAGCCTTGGGTTTCGGAATATCGAAACGATGTGCACCTTGTGCTACATGCCCAATTGCAAACTTTGACTTTTCTCCACTAGAATAGTCAAATCATTCTTCAAGAATTATTAATTGCAATTTTAATACTTTTAAATCTAAAGATAGATTTATTATAAGTATATTAATTAAGCACTAAAGTCATCATCACATAAATCTTCAAAAGACTTTATGCTCTACTATTTGCTTAATAATGGGCTTAGTCATAATAAGTTATTTTATCAAATAAATTAACCTATTATTAATTCCCAATTGAAAATTAAATCATTTAAAACATTTAATCCAAGGATTATATATTTTAAATATTCAACCTTTCAATTCTATCTTGATTTCAATAGTCCAACTATTTAATCAATTTTAATAAGGTACTATTTATTATAATGATTACAATAATCCAATTATTAATCAACTATAATTTTAATATTGATTACTATAATCCATTATAAAATCAACTATCATTTTAATTCAATTATATTGATACTATAATCCAATTATAAAATCAACTATATATTGAATAAGTTTGTATATAGTCCAACTATATATTTAAAAACAACATAAAATATTAGTCCAACTAATACTTTTGATTAATACGACGAGTAAAATATAAATGAGCGTGTTTAGCGAGTAATTGAACGAATGTTGCAAATTCAATACTTGCCTCCCACTATTTTTCGTCGAGCCTCTAACCCTCTGTGGAGTACTCGGGAAACCGCGTTTCCTAGTGGGCTAGGATCCTATTAAATAACATACAACCTTGACTTTGGCCAACAAGCTGTATGCTATTTAACTAGGTAGATCTCACAGATCAATTGGATACAATCCAATTCCTAGATCCGGTTAGGTGGACATCCAAGTCCCCAACATATATCTTATATGCCTATATATCGAATATATATTTCCTAACCATTTTCCTCTGAATCAACTAGGCCTTGGCTTTGGCACAACAAACCTAATGATCCCAGTCAAGCGCGGACCCATTGACATGGAAGCTTCGTAATCAATGTCGTTGGACAAGAAGTGGTCTTGACTTTGGCCAACAAACCACAACTTGGACAAGACACCAATATGGAACAAAGCCTCGTGATTAAAACACATCTTTGACGGACAAGGGTTGACTTTGGCCAACAACCCCTGCCAATCTCGGATCTTGAGTAAGAATCACTCAATGGAAGGAAAATAAACGCTTGATATTTAACGAGGGTTTTTCGCGTGCAAATTGGCTACCAATTTTAATTATCTTTGTTAAGGTCTCATCATCATACACCCTTAAACATGCATTCTAAATACATAATAAAGCGAGTATGAAATAAAATAATAACGATATGCGGATGGATACTTTACACATTGATCCTAGATCAAATCTCTCTCTTTCTCACTCAAGCTAGCACTTGTACTACTTCTACCCGTTACACTACACTTCTAAAGAAACCTCATATACATAGAGGGGAATAGGTGAGAAGAGAATACAAAGAGAAAGAAGGTGATAAGGCTGGACACGCAGGTCCAATTTAATAAATCAAATTTATTACAACAATTTCCAAAATTGCCCACCCGACTAATATCCATCCGATATACGTTATTCATTCACACAACCATGTATTCACACATACAAGCATGCTATCAATCAATCTAATCAAATTAATTAATCTGATAATTAAGTGATCATCCAATGTTCAAACAACGATTTGATTTTGTTCGAGTCAAACTCGTTTTTTGCGAATAAGTACTCAAAAGTACGAATTCATGAATTAAATTAAACTACATAATTAAATCCAATTTAACATGTATTAATACTAACTCATTATTCAATTCCAAATTGAATATTGCACTTATATTAATAAACCTTTACGATTTAAATTCCAAATTCAATCGTTTCGGGACTCAAAGTCCGATTAACGTCCAACGTCAATTTAATTCAAGTCTAATGGGCTTCAATTAATTTCTTTAGGCATGGGCTTCGGCAACCAAAGCCCAATAGTGGAATCACCCAAAATGCCTTAGAAATCAATTTCGGCCCATTAGGCCCAATTAAACATTAAAGGTTCATTAGTCGCAATTGGGCTTTATGGTTAAGGTTTTGGGCCCAATTGGATCCAATCCACTTGGCCTAAACCAAACTTGATAAATCAAGCCCAATAGCCCCAAATACAACAATTCAAGCCCAAATCCAATTTAAGCCTAATGAATTAAATTACACTAATCCAATTACGCAATTTAATTACTAAAAGTGCATTATATGATTAATCAACTAAATCAATATTTTTAAAACACCAAATTAGTCTTATTAATCATATTTCATTCATTATTACATGTCAAACACACATAATGAAAAATCAAACCCATTTACATGCTTTCATGTCTCGGCCAAGGAAGGTTATTTTGTCCGATTTGAATTCAATCCGATTAATTACACAATCGACAACGTATTAACTTCCCGAATGATTTCATACACATCCAATGTTCATAAAATCAAAATTACCAAGACATTAAAGGGCATATTCACATTCGGCCAACATGGAATTTAGGGTTTATGTTCAATTCAAAGTACAATCCAATTGACATTAAATTAACATCATCCTACATGATTTAACTCATCCAATGAATTAAAATCAACAAAATTCCAATGATTCAAAATCAATTACACATTCGGCCAACATGAAATATTTGGGGAAAATAATTCCAAATCATTTTTCAACAAATTGGTCCAACCAAAATGAATTTAAACATGTTATAAGCATACTCAAACATTCAATTCATTCAAATCATGCTTAACAAACATTTACCCAAATTTTAAGCCCTACAAATTTCATGCTTGCAACTTTAGCTCATGATGCCATTGTTGGTTTTCTATAAGGTCCCAAGGTCAAACAAGACATGAAATTATGTGTGAACACATCAACGGAGGTAGCGGAATACTCACATTGATCGGTAGAGTCGATTTGGAGACGATTCAAGCCCAAAAACGCACTGCCATGTAAGCCTACTGCATGCAGTCCACTGCCTACAAAAACAGAAAGTTTAGTGAAGAAACGGAGCTCCAATCTTCGTCGGATGGATCCCGTCTCATGGGGGAACCTCCCTACCACCTTCGCAAGACTTGTAAGTGTGCTAGCACTTGATTTCTCACCATGAGAAACCACTCTTGCTTCCCTTTAGCTCACGCCTAAACTGGTTCAAAACCAGTGAAGAAATGGCCACCATTGCCGTGAGAGGAGAGAGAGTTTGAGAGAGAAGAAGTTTTGTGTTGTGTAATGGTTTGTTAATTAAAATGATTTACCAAAAATCAATTTATATTTATGCCATAATTCATTAAATTAATAATAAACTTATGACACAAATTCATGCAAAGGCTTAGAGTGTCAAAACTTCATTTCCATGCAATACCATTGAGTGCATTGTACACAATCTCCATGCAAAGCATTAGAGTGTCAAATAAGCATAATATGACATGTGTCAAAGTTAATGCATATCTTGACATGTGTCATGTGGGCCCCACACGTTTCCCAATGAAAGTGGCCCACGTGCACTCACGCGTTCGGGTTCGATATATTTCCGAAATACCGAGCTTACGTCGCGACGTTAATTCAATCGAATAATTTGACGTCGCTAACGAATTAATTCTGAATTAACTCGTTTGCCCGAATTAAAATCTAATTTTAATTCCGCGTCGAAATCTAATTTCATTTAATAATCGAATATATAATTTACCGATTAATTCCAAATTAATCGTTATCTCTCTCTAGACGATATTTTATCCCGGATAAAATATCTCCGTTATTAATCCTAGATTAATTTTCTCTCTCTTCTATTATAATCCCAGATTATTCAAGAGTGCGAGTTGTGCGTCATCGGTGGATTATCGGGAAGCGACCATGAGATCCCCGGATAATCTGGCAGTAAATACGGTCGTCGGAGTATCCGAATCACGTACGTACCAAGTACTACGTTCTACCGATTTACGAGACAAGGTCGACTCCTAGCAAAGCACCAAGTCTTCCCAGGTTCTCCGGACATATTCATCAAAGAATATCTAGATCTGTATCAAGCGTAGTATACAATTGTATTGTGCATATCGGCCCAGTATCGGATGGTCACGTGCTAGGGCTGGGGCTGGATAAGTGTCTGCCCCGTCCGAAACACATATCGGATGTCTGGTAACTAGTCTCTATAATCGGATATTCATGACCTGGTCATAATATCCCGATTGGATGCGCATCACTAAAAGAGCACTAATACCGTATCCTGCGTGACATCATCTCCATTATGACTGGAGTGATACTTCCGTCTCGACATCACATCCAATACACTACGACTCTCTGATAAACCCAGAAGTGGTGGAAACAGAACCAGTTAAGATCCCCCAACCACCAAAACCAAAGTTACCGATTGTCGTAAGTATTAGCGATGTAAGTCTCAGGTTAAGACTATACACACCTACTTGATTTCGGCCTCCCATAGACACCTAGTCATAATACCAATGGGATTCCGAAGGGTCTATCCAGAGCGAAGCTGTTTCCCGTACCATCGGTGAAACACGACCTCCTATCGCACTTGCATAAGTATCCAATACTTATATATATGAGAACTATGCCGTTGTGCCCTCACAACGCGCACAAGTGCAATACTAGCCTATTCCGTATTATCGATGTCCAGTCTCGATAATACTACGGCTAGGGATATTTAATGATTAATCCTTCGTGGATTGATACTGTCTCATATCATCTCAATCCAGGAACTAATCATAGGGACCTCTCTTCATTTATATATCTATGGTGATCTAATCACAAATGACGAGAGTGCAATTTCCTTGTTACATAGTTAATTTGCTACAACAACACAATGATCTGTGCAAATAGTGACGCTATGGGTCATTTTGTCCAACACCCATATCAAATGGTGTTTGGAAAAGTGTGTCATCTGCCAGTTGAGCTTGAACACAAGGCGTACCGGCCACTGAAGAAGTTGAATTTTGATCCACAAGCTGCATGAGAGAAAAGACTCCACCAACTCAATGAATTGGAGGAATTTCGCCTACAGGCTTATGAGAATGTCAAGTTGTACAAAGAAAAGACCAAAAGATAGCATGATAAAAAAAATAATGCACTAACAACTAGAAGCAGGGCAGCAATTGTTGTTATACGATTCACGGTTAAAACTTTTTCATGGAAAAAAAAAGTCAAAGTGGTCAGTCCTATTGTGATTACTCAGGTGTTACCATACGGGGTTGTTGAGATATACAATCCTACGTCCAATAACACATTCAAGGTTAACAGTCAGCGTGTCAAGCACTACTGGGGAGAATCATTTGAGCGATAAAAAGAAAGTGTCAAACTTTCAGATCCAACCTAACATTCGGGCAATCATGTCTAGTTGACAACATTAAACTTAGTGCTAACTGGGAAGCAACCCATGCAATTTGTGTATATATTGTGATTTGGTGTGTGTTTATTTTTGTGTGTTTAATTTTTATAGGTTAAGTCATATTTCAGAATGGAAGAAGTTCCCACAAATCTTCACAAGTAATTTCCTTCTCTCCCTCAAAAATCTCTGATGAAAGTTTACAAAGCTCGCTTGGAACAGACGAGATTACTGATAATCAAAGGTATTCCTACGAACGTTTGTTGGATTATTGAAGCACAGGTCTGATTGACAGGTGAGTCTTCTAACTCTTTTATTTCACATTTACCTAGTTTAGGAAGTAGCACATATGCTAAAAAGAGAAGAGCTAAAAGAATGAGTGTTTTCTATAAATATACTTGTATGTTTTGTGATACTCGTTGTCGTTCTTTAGGAATGGTGTCTGATAACCGTGAAGATAATATTAATTTCATTATGGATGGCTTGAGTAATGAGTCTTTGGATAACATATTTAAGACTCTTGAGAAGCATTCCAATGGATATGTGTATCACGAAATTCACGTGTTATATACACAATTCCGAAGAGAAAGACAACAGTTAAGTCTCGGAATCTGACTTAAAAAGACCATGTTTGCTAATTTATAAGAAAATTGGATGGGAAGCTTGTCCCTGACGCATAGACGTCAATCAAGCCGTCACTTTTTATAAATATTATATCTCTTTATCTTTTCCTAATAATTGTGATTTGTTTTGATATTTTCTTTTATTTTCTCCGACAAGATCCAGACCATTTTTACTATCACGATTTATTTTATTGTTTAACTAATAATTGTCATTTGGCAGGTACTAGTGCTGTTATTGTACTCACCCTTTCTCAAGTGTTATAAATTCAAGTCGTCATTGCACATTTGAAGACATCCAAATAAAAATGGAAGCCACTTCAAGAAAACGGGTTGAAAATATTTATGTGTTTTGCGGTACTAGTGTTAGTGTTAAACCAGAATACGTAGCGGCATCACATGAATTGGGTCGAGTCATTACTGCAAGGAATATGTATTTAGTATATGGCGGTGATAATCTTGGACTTATGAGGATCGTTTCAAATATCGTACATGAATGAGGCAGTCAAATCTTTGGAATCATCCCAAAACCCTTGGCGGAGGAGAAACTTATATGATCATCAAACGGAGAGGAAATGATCGTGCCAGATATGTCTGAACGACTGGTAGAAATGATTAATTGTGCTGATGCTTTTATTGATTTGCCAGATGGCTTGGGCACAATGGAGGAAATTTTTACAGTACTATCATGGGCGAACTTGAACATACACCAAAAATCGATTAGACTGTACAATGTTGATGGATTTTATGATTTTCTTTGTGTATTTCTTGATGATGCCCAAAGAAATGGGTTCATGTCAAAACCTGTAAAAGAACTCCTCTTCACTGCCAAAACTGTCCTAGATTTAATTGACCAAATATTAGCCTTTGAACCACAGATTGACCCAATCCTTTCTAAAATAAACTGGTCCGATAATGATCGTGGTAAGAGGCGTCAGATAAATCTGGATCTTAATCGTTAACTTTTTGTTTAGATGTGGAATTTCAGCTAACCAGGTACGGTTTTCTAAACTCTTCTTCTACTGTTTAAGACATTGGGGACAATGTCTCATTTAGGTTTGGGGGAGGGGAATTTATTTTATTTTTAGTCTAAAATTTTTCGAAAAAAAATTGAAAATTTTTACAAAAATTAAAAAATATTTTGTGTTTTTGTATTTTTACTTTAATTAATCGGGTGAAATTAGTGTGAGATAGCAGTGTAAGGAATTTCCACTCCTGAGAAGTATCTCAACCTATTTCGGAACAAGTTAATTTTTGTTTATTTCCTTTTGAATTATTTAATTTGTGAATTCTCCATAAAACTGACTAAAATGGATCTTCATATGCTCAGTTGACAGATATTATCAACATGTATGGTAACATACGGACATCAGATGTAATTGACAAGTTTGTAATATTCGGTAGTCTATTTTAATTGGAGGAAGCATTTAAAAAAAAGCGATGGGATAAAAAAAAGCAAAAAAAAATATATCTAAGATCCGAGTTATTAAGTCTGTATGGGTGTTTTAACATCTGGTGCCCTAAAGCCAACTGGTTTGGGAGTCACTGACCCAAAGCTCGCTACATGGATCGAAAATGTTAAAAAAAAAGACGTCTGAGATCCGAGTTATTAAGTCTGTAAGGGTGTCTTAACACTTAGTGCCCTAAAGCCAACTGGTTTGGGAGTCACTAGCCCAAAGCCCATTACATGGATTATATATATATAAAGTCTGAGTAATTAAGTCCGTATGGGTGTCTTAACACCTAGTGCCCTAAATCCAACTAGTTTGGGAGTCACTGGCCCAAAACTCGCTACATAGATGGAAGATATTGTATATAAATAAAAGAAAAAAATTCAGAAAAAAATTTGCATTGTTAGAAAATGTGTGAATTATGATAAAATTTTATGACAAAAATATTACTCTATTTCCAACTACACTTATGACTATGGGCAAAATGAGTTGATTAATGTGTTGTTAGCTGTGTATATGGAGAATTGTAAAAATAATCAGAGAATTTACTTATTCGGTAATTTAGAAAGAAACAAAATAATTATTGACTTGGATAAGAAGTTTCACATGTTTAGTCACTAACTTCTTTTTTCTCTTTTCTCTTGTCTTTTTACTTTTGTGATCATTAGTTTTACTATCTGTTTACTTTTATAAGACGTTGGTGGGTATCGTCACTGTAAACCCTCACGAGACTACAACTCGTCCCATATGGACACCTAGGGGTTTAAAGGCTTGTTGCATATGCTAAATGCAATCGTGATCCCTACGATATTGGCTTAGTTTAATTTTAATTATTTTTTATATTTTATTTTGTTGTTTTGCTCGATGACTAGCAAAATGTTAAGTTTAGGGGTGTGATGAGCGGAAAATATATCAATATTTACCGCCCTTTTACCTAATATTTTATTTAGTTTCTCAAGTTTGATGAAGGTTTTGATGTATTTTAATGTGTTTTGTAGATAAATAAAGTATCGGGACTTAATGGAATCAACTTGGGGCTAAAGCGATAAAATCCGGAGAAAAAATGGCGAAAACGGAAATTTACTATACGCGTCACGAAGTGCAGTACTAAATTCCAGTTTTGTGCAAGTTTGGTATTTTGGCCGTAACTTTTTCATCTGATATCTGATTGAGCTGATTCAAGTTGCAGATTAAAGAAGACACAAAGATTTACAACTTTCAAGATTTAAATATTTTCGAATTTTGAGGTTTACAAGATCGAAATTGATGAATAATCCAGTATATTTTGTGTAATTACTATAGTCATTTTCAAAATATAAAATAAAATTAAAAATTAAAAATTGTCAAATTTCTACCAAACATGCTTGGTGGAGGATTTGATTCCATGTTTGGTGTCATATTTGATGTCATGTTTGGTGCCATGTTTGGTGGAGAAGTTGATGGAGAAATTGGTGGAAGCCTTTAGATTTTCCTATAAATACTAAGCTTAACTTTGTAAATTTTTCATGTTTTCTTTGGAGGAATTTCTCCATAAAAACCTAAAAGAAAGTGTCTTATATATAATGAATTAGGTGTGTTTTCTTTTACAGCATGAGTAGGTAATCTCATTCTGCTGGGGTGAAAATATGAGACTTTTAATATAATGAATTAGATTAATCTCCCTTATTTTAATTAAAATTTGGATTAATTAGTTACCGCCTATATGGTCGGTTTAGGTAACAACCTTATTTATCGCCTATATGGTCGGTTTTTCATTTCAGACGTAGTTTCCGCCTATATGGTCGGTTTAGGTAATAACCTTGTTACCGCCTATATGGTCGGTTGGATTTAATTGAGACAAATGAAATTACTGCCTTTATGGTCTGGTTAATTAATCGGTAAACATTGAGAATAAAAGAGATTTCTAATTTTGAAATATTAAAAGTGGATCCTCTAACTCCCAGCATTTTCTTTTATTGTACTTTTACATTTTTAATTTCCAGTATTTACTTTATTTAATATCCATCATTTACTTTATTTCTTTTATTTTATTTAAGCTTTTATTAGCCTTAGATATGTATCGTAGCTAAGCTCGTTATCTGGGATTATGATGAATTCCAATATCACCGGTTAATAAGGGGTTGTTTTACGGTTTGGGTAATATAAAAGTTTATTTATTGAGCCTTAGTCTTAATGCTTCTTGTTAACTGGTCACTAATAAGATTGAACTGGTAACTTAAAATGAACTTGGAAAATGGATTTTAGGTTTAAGACCTTAGACTTAATAACCTACGATCTTCCTTGAGGATAGATAACCCTTTAATAGATTTCCTTACAAGATAGGAATACATCTGCCGGGCGAGAGTAACCATAATTGGAACTTAATCTTAATGAATTCAGGTAACTTGGTTGACATAGGAATATGATTAATTGGGTTACACTGGGTATTTGTATCTGACCATCGGAAGAGGCTTTTACATATTTCCGTGTTCCAGGTTAATAAATCAATATATTGCACAAACGTGAAATAACCATTTCATCTTTTAGAAGATATTGGAAGAATTCACAACCTTGGATAGTTTTATAAACTTGAATTTTTCTCAACCTATTTTCACACAATTTTATTTACTTGTTTTTAAGTTTAAAGTCACCACTCAGTCAGTCAATCAATCAATCTGTTAGATACTAGTAATCATTTGGCCTCATAAAATTAATAGCTAGGTATTAAGTCCCCGTGGGATCGATACTTTTTATACTACTTGAACGATAATTGCTCTTACGTTATACGCGTGTGATAACGCCGGTCACACACCAAAGTATAAGAAATGTTAAGCTAAAGACAATGGTTTTGTCATTAAGCATTCAATGCTTTTTTTCAATGGCAAACACACAAATGTGGAGGCCATACCAAAGCATAAAATGCATTAGCTAATGACAAAACTATTAGGTGTATCCAAGCCACCTAATAGACATAATTGCTTGGATGACATGGTAAGTCATATAGCTTTCTCTCCAATGGTAAATAAAAATCAATAAATTAATAATGATTTATTTACCTTCCATTATGTTGTAGTAATTATCTCATAATTATTACTAACTTGATTATCTCATAATCAAGATTTGATTATCTCATAATCAAATAATTCTAGAAAATATAAAGTTAAACTAATTTAACATAGTTTTCATTTGTGACAATAAATATTATTAATCTAATTAATAATATATAAATAAATATAATGTGAGCATATAATTAGACAATCTAATTATATTAGGTTTGCTACAGTTAATCGAGCTAGCACATGGACCAAATGGACCTACAGTTCTGAGCTCCAATAATTCTGAAATATTAATTAAACTATTTTATCAAATATTACTAATTATTAACTCCACGTTATTCCACTAAAAACTCGAAGTTGAACTCATGTTACCATAGAATATAGATGGATTAAATAAACCGAACATTTTCGGTGTCCATCGATATAGTCATTATATATGGATATAGCCCTTCACGAATATCTCATAAAGAGCCTGGTCATAAGTCCATTAAACCCCTCTAAATATTTTGTCTCTCAAACACCATTAATTCTATAACGAACAATTAATTCATAACAATTATGAATATATAAAACTTTCTATTCGCAATAGAAAAGTTGAGCACTCAAATTGTTCAAGTCCCGAATCAACTCTTAAAAGAGATATTCATCTTCTTCTCATAAGAAGGAGTTAATTTCATATCTATGTAAAACGTTCTCAGCTACACACCAAACCATATCCCCAAAATACGTAATTATTGGTCGGGAATGCAACACCAACCTCACCATAGTAAATCAAATGACATAGCCTATCATGCAGGAGTTTGTAGTACACTCAGGATTAATATCGAATCCATATATGACCATCTATTAGATAAAATAAATTTCATCGGTTAACGGATATTAAAAGAAATTCGTATTTATCTGAGTCCAGTCCTATATGATCTCATCATATAAAGTGCCTCCATTCCCATTTTACTACATGAACGATCCTGGATCAAGGTCGTCATACAAGTATAGAATGAACTGCAGCTATAGATAAACCACAAACAAAGTATCTTCTTTGTTTGCTCTCTATGGACTATTTAGATTACTAACTTCAAACTTAAATCATCTTGTGCATCAAACATACACTAAGTCTGAAAGTACAAGAGTAATCAAGGTAAACAAGACAATGAGACAATATGCGATATAAATCAAACAATTTGATAAAATGAATAATGTATTTATTATTATTACAATAATTAATTCTGTTTACGATACATGACAACAATAATATGTATCAGACATCAGCTCTCGACAATTTTCCAAAGAGCTGATACGTATGGGTATATTACTCAAAACACTATCAATTTTCTCCTAATATTTTCAAACAAACTAGCATCAACACATATTAAAAAACAAAAATCATATTTTTCAAAATATCAAATATTTTTACAAAACACGAATTTATTCAAAATAAATATATGCATCTCCAAGACACACAGAATATTAAATGACGAACATTGTAACATCCATAACGCATAAATATTAACCGTTTTTAAGGAGATGGTGCTCAATTTCTTCATATCATCTTTAAATCCATTAAACCATCAATATGGCAATCGGTAGGATTTAATGCGGATTTTTCATTACTAAATTCGCACCCGCATATGTAAATAAATTATCAAATTTATACTATACTCGTTCTGGGTTTTAATTTTCATTACCAAACTCGCACCCGCATATAAAAATAAATTACTAAACCCCCACTGGTACCCAACAGATTTTTTGCGGATTTTTAAAATATTGAATTCTCTTACTCTCTTAATAATACAATCTTTTTAATTAAATATTGATACTTTTTCATAACATATAAAAAAATTTGATAGTTGGTAAATTATGACACATAAATAAAAATTTAAAATATTTATAACATAATGTCAAATTCATATTATCACAATTACATTCATGAATCACTAGTTGAATATCCTTCATTATGTTAAATTCATATCATCAAAATGATTGAACTATGAGTAAAAACAATTCAAAAATATTAAGAGAGAACAATTTAAAAATTATAAGTTAGTGAGTCATTTTATAGGAGTGATTTTTTTGCTCTAAAAATATATATAAAAAAAAAAAATTAAACTTACGGGTAGAGGATAATTGCGAGTATCTGCTGGTTTTACTTAATTATCAAACCCGCACAAAATCGGCAGCGGATTTTGTTCTAAATTACTAAACCCGCTTAAATATTTACTAAATCATCCTACCTATTACAAGTGGGTTTTGTGGATTTACGAATTTGTGGACGAAATTATCATCTTACACAAAATATTAAATGACGAGAATGGTAATAGCCTTAACGCATGAATATTAACCATTTTTAAAGGAGATGATGCCAAGTCAAGAGTGGATTAAGGAGATAGTTGTAATATATAAAATATATTTAGCGCCAAATTAATACCGACCCGCACAAGTACAACCCAATGTAAAAATTAGAGAATTATTATTATCAAATAAAAAATAAAATAAATAAATAAATAATATAAATGCTTTCATCACCTTCAAATTCCCCTTCCTTTTCAGTTCCGTACATCCCTTTTCGTTGATCTATTTCTCTTCTACTAACACACTGTGTTGTGTAAATAATATATATTTTTTTTATAAAAAAAAAAAGAATTTTTTCTTTTTGGTTAATACAAAAAGGTCTCCATCTAATGGACTAAATTGATTCGTTAGAATCGCTTCATCAAAATCTTTAAAACGCAGCGTTGCAAAAAATAGTTTTAACAAGAAATAATTGGGAATCCCATGGCGAATTCATCTGGAAATCGTCAAGAACAGAGCCGTGGCCGTACGTCTTCTTTTAATGCTGCAACGAATTCGATGACGCTGGCCGAGAGATGGAATGCGATTTTTAAGCATAATCCTGGAATCTCCTCTGATTGGTCGCTAGAGGAGCAGATGATTCTTGAAGAGGGCCTTCAAAAGTGAGTCCCTTTTTTTATTTGATGGTTTTTTCAGTTGGGCTCAATTGGGTTTTGTTAAATTGTTTGAGTTTATTATTTTTTTTCTTGCTTAAATTTTGATTTTGAATTTTTTTTTTTTTGATATTTTTCAGTAATGACTGTGACTTTTGTTTTATGGAAGAAGTTAATTTTGGATTTTCAAAATTAAGTATAAACTTGAGATATGGTTTCATTTTCTTTAGCGGGTATTAATTGCTTGTTTCTTAGGAAATCTTGGTAGTCTCTTGGTTTGTATCTCATGCTCTGCAACTACAATATTTACTTAATTTAATAATGATCTAGATAGGTTTGTAAATTAATGAGTATGAGTATGCATCACTGATTTACCATGTAGGGTTTAAAAATTAATGACCTTGTACTAGGATGAATTCTTATAATTTGGTGCTGGTTTAAAAATATTTCGCCAGTTGAGGTGATTGGTCATGTAGCAGGTCTTTGTACCAAACTATAAGTAGGGAAACTTCCCATGAATTAAGAAAGCTATAATAAGATTTTCTTTTGTCGAGTTTTTATGGTCCTTTCTTTTTCCTCTTTGCCTAGTGAGGGATCTATTGGGCACAGTTTGTAGTTGATAAATTTCAGAGCAAGAAAATATAGGGAAGCTTAAGTATAATTGGACTGCCTCGTGTCATAGGCTCTGCGTTATCGTTGTTTTCAGGTAAGAAAAGTGCAGGTTGTCTGTCCTCTCCCTAATTTTTGAAATTTCTATAGCTCCATATGAATCTTTCTTGTGTGTACGGAAGATTCAGAAACTTGTATTTGAAGTATCACATCGAGATTGTGGGGGAGCAAGACTTTTTTTTTGTCCTTTTGTTTTGCTGCCTTTCTCCTTTATCATTTTCTTCTTCCCTCTATTTGATTCTGTCAATTTATTTTTTAAAAACAAGTGGATGAGGTGTCTCAACTTCCTCAAAACCTTAGACCATTAAACAAGTGCTTTTCAATTTATTCGACCTTATAGAATGGTGGTGTAAGCTTGTGGCCTTGGAAAAAAAATAGAGAGAGGAAGAGTTGCAGAGGGTTCAAGAGCGGCTGTGCAATATCTTAATAGTTTCCATGAAAACTGACTGTCTCTTCTTCTTGGGTTTGAATGATTAAAATGTCTCTGTCAATGTTCTCCACTACGGTCGCATTTGCATATTTTGAATTAGTCTTCCAATTTTTGGTTGATCTCCTGAGTTAAACCTCCGCATCTGTTCTCGTTGTGCATTCTCCAACGACATTAAAACATCCAAGTCACCATATATGTTCCTGCTGTGCATTCTCCAGCAGTGTTTAAACACCCTAATCTCTATGTGGTTCTTGTGCTGGTTTCATTTGTAACAAGCTTGATGCATATGATACGTATGCTCCAGCTTGAGGGGGAGTGTTAGAATCCGTAAGATATTGTTAGAATCATAATCATAATCATCCAAAGATATGATTATGATTCTACATATCTCTAAGATATTGTTACATAATCATTGAGATATGATTATGTAATCTTAATGATTATTAGTATATTAATTTCTATATTTAACTTAATGTAATGCCTATATAAAGGCATCTCTTGTAATTCTAAGAAATAAGAAGATTTTATATTTCTTAGATACTTAGAATTACAAGAGATGTCTTTATATAGGCATTACATTAAGTTAAATATAGAAATTAAATATACTAATAATCATTAAGATTACATAATCATATCTCAATGATTATGTAACAATATCTTAGAGATATGTAGAATCATAATCATATCTTTGGATGATTATGATTATGATTCTAACAATATCTTACGGATTCTAACACTCCCCCTCAAGCTGGAGCATACGTATCATATGCATCAAGCTTGTTACAAATGAAACCAGCACAAGAACCACATAGAGATTAGGGTGTTTAAACACTGCTAGAGAATGCACAGCGGGAACATATATGGTGACTTGGATGTTTTAATGTCGTTGGAGAATGCACAACGAGAACAGATGCGGAGGTTTGGATGGTTTAACATCGCTAGAAAATGCACAGCGGGGAGAGTTTAAACTATTCCAGAACAGCTCAAAACATCTAAAGAAAACTTGCCAAATCACCTATGACAAAACCCCGAAAAAAGATCAGATGTGGAACTTGATGCGAGTAAGGGACAAATAACTGATAAATCTGAGCGTTTCATCGCCATTGGTATTGTCAAGACTGCCGAAGAAGATACGGCGCGTGAGGCTCACGCCCATATAATGGTGTGTGTTCCCCACGCGCCTGCTTGAACGACGACTTTAAAAGAGAGAAACCAAAACCTAGAGAAAGATTGGCGCTGATACCATGTAAAGAAATAAGAAGATTTTATATTTCTTAGATACTTAGAATTACAAGAGATGCCTTTATATAGGCATTACATTAAGTTAAATATAGAAATTAAATATACTAATAATCATTAAGATTACATAATCATATCTCAATGATTATGTAACAATATCTTAGAGATATGTAGAATCATAATCATATCTTTGGATGATTATGATTATGATTCTAACAATATCTTACGGATTCTAACAGTGGTGTCACTATTTCATTATCCTCTTGTTCACTTTCTTGAATATCCTCATCCTCTCTTTTATGTACACGGTATTTCATGGACTTGATCTTCTTGGTGAATTGTGCTGTCATTGATTATCTTTCATAACCTTATCAATAGCTTCAGCCTGTGGGCTTGATTCATTTTTCTTGTGGTTGCTCCATTCTCTCTTCTACCTTTTCTTTAAGTTCCTTTGTAGTTGGTAGCACTATCAAATATGATAATCTCCTGAAAATGCTGATGCATCGAAGAAATAGAAAAATAAAGTTGGAAAGCCATAACAACTTCTGATAGGTCGATATAAACCCCAACTAGCTTGTGCAAGCATATTAGTTGTACAACTAATATGATAATTTGAATTTGAATTTGGTTTAATTTTGAATATTATTTGTTGTTAACTTGTTTGTTTTACTTGGAGTTTTGAGACTTTTGTTATTTTGTTTACTTATTTGCAACTTATGGACTTGTTTGTTGATTCTTGGCTCTTAAAACTTTATGTATGATCTTATTCCATATTTTAAGTATGATTAAATCAAGTAGTTGGTAAAATCTTGCGATTTTACGATTCGATTTTTCGGACCCTACAACGATTTTAGGTAAAAAAGCGATTTTAATAACCTTGTAAAGATTGCTGTCTTCAAGCACTCAGCTAAAAATCCAGATGTCACATTTTTGGCATGCAATATACTTCTGCATGTTTCTGCAAGATGTTGATTCTAGAATTATGAGTACGATAGACCTTGTAAACCAATTTCACATTATAGTGACCTTCCGTAAAGGATTTAATTTGATGTTCATTTACTTTATTTTGGAAACACCATGGTAGCCGCTTCAGTTATTGGGCTTTTCTAGTTTTGAATTTTTTTTAAAAGATTCAGTTCACTTCCACTTAAAAATTTTGATGAGTGACTTTTTCCATACATAGGACTGATTGTTAAAATCATCTAAAATTCAATACATTGCCTTTGATAAATGTTGTGAGCAAAATTTATGTTGATACCTTGGTTTAAAATCATTTTAGTTGCTTAGAATCTCTCCTTTTGGTTGTTCTTCATTTAATTTTCTTTGCATCTTAATATCATAAGTTTCGGTGTAAATTTTGATACTTGTGTGGATTTCGTTTCATTTGCGTGTAGTTTATCTAATGGAAGTGTTCATTATTTCCCTTCAGATGTTCATCAGACAGAACATTAACTCGTTATGCAAAGATAGCTATGCATCTACATAATAAAACAGTGCGGGATGTAGCATTACGTTGCAGATGGATGACTGTAAGTTCTTTTGTGTGTGTGTGTTCTGTATATTTCTCCTTTTCAAATAAATTGAAATCATTGTACGTGGATCTGCAAATTCTGCAGCTAATAACTATTCAGGCAATTTTGTTTGAGTTGAGTGGCTTTAAGCATGGTAGTAAACACCATAGTTAGAAATTTTTTGACTAGCCTTCCGTTGTCATATTAGAACAGTAGGTAGAATATCTATAGAACATGCAGGGTTGAAACTTGAAAATATTTATATAATGGCTGGAAGAGATCAAAATTCGTCTGTTTGATGTTGTAAGTTTTCTAACTATTTCATTTCTTTTGTTCAGAAGAAAGAAAATAGCAAGAGAAGGAAGGATGAATTATTGAGGAAGAACAAAGATAAAAAGGTACAATCTGGCAGTATTTTATACCATTTTGTTTTAATATATTCTTTTAATTTCTTTTATCAGTTTGATCAACAAATTTTAGTTATCAGTTCTGGACAATGTGGGTTCATGCATGTGCATGTGAAGACCATTCATGTGCTTGTGCACACTATACACATAATACATGGATTGTATGTTAAAAGTTCATTAAAAGAATTAAAGTCTGTCTCCCTTTCTCCCAAATAGAGGACACACCATTGAGCAGTTGAGGAAAGCTTTGGATTTTAGCTGATCCAGTTCCTAGGAGAAATGCATGGCAAAATGAATTTACGTCTAAACTATTGTTATATTTTTGTTTGGTGGAAACTTGTCTTCCACATCAAGTGAATGTTATAGGCTTAAATTCCATGACATGAAAAATTCTGTTATCACTTATTTTGCTAATGTCTCTTCAATATTGTTGATGTTGGTGCTTTTTGCCTTTCAAGTCGTGTGATTCTCTTCAATGAAACCAAATGTTTCTTTAGAAATTTCCTATCTTATTTAGTCTCTTGCCAATTTTACTGCTACATACACTTGAAACAATGCCTGATGCATTATTTTCTACTGTTTTGTTTGAACTTGGGTCAAAATTTATTTGTTTTCATGCTTGTTGCATTTCTGTCTAACCGATACTGTGGATTTAACTAGGAGGTTGAGAGTTGATGACTTTAATTAGGAAGGACTTTTATCCTGAAATATATTAATTCACAACAATATGGTTAATGTGGAGGGATGGAGGGTTGATATTTTATTTGTATATGAGTACTTTAAATTTGTGATTGTGGTTGGTAGATTTATTGATGCTTAGGGAACATCTTTTGATTTTGATTCCTAGGAAAGAGTTATTGATCCTTCAGCAAAGCCAGCTCACTGTGCAGCCCGGGCGAATGTTCTTCCATATGCATCAACAATTATTCCTGTGGGCTATGATGATGGCATTTCATACAAAGGTTAGCTCTTCATATATATCTGCTATTCTGTTTCATAGCTCTATACTATCCTTGATGTTTGGAAACACAATGCTTTTCTATCTCTTATATTATGTACCTTTCATCCCCTAAGATTACTGCTGCTTTTCTTTGGGCTAATTTTATTTGATCCCTTTT
Source organism: Zanthoxylum bungeanum (assembly GCA_019454045.1). Classification (NCBI taxonomy): domain Eukaryota; kingdom Viridiplantae; phylum Streptophyta; class Magnoliopsida; order Sapindales; family Rutaceae; genus Zanthoxylum; species Zanthoxylum bungeanum. Next base: position 66,763 of record SKCR01049254.1, read on the forward strand.
GTCTTGATAGTTTCCATTAACAACCGAAAATTAGAAGTTCTACTTTACACTAGATGAATCAAGTTCTCACAGTTTAAGCTCTTATGAGAACAGTGCGGCATTCATTGTGAATTATGCTGTCACTTCTTGATGATTGAATATTTTTGTTTCCACGTCTTTTGAAGTATTTGAAGATGGATATAGACTCGAATAACTTAGGGGTTTACAGATATCTTTTTTTCCTTTAAAATTAATAGGATAGTATGCACTTAAAATCAGTTTTTCATTGCTGAACCTGAATGCTACAGAATATGTGTATTTTTATGGTTCAACATTTCAAGAATTAAGAAGACCGTTCTTATCTAGGTTTCGTAGTTCCAAGTCGGTCAACTTTATGGGCGTGCACTGCTCGCTTGATCTTGAATTGGTTTTGGACTCTGAAGAGGGAAAGAATCTCGTGTTGCAGTGAAGACAACGTGCTTAAGGTTTCAGTGGTTGACATTATGGAAGTTATGCCTTTTGCTTTAAAATTTCTAGAAAGTAGCCCTAGTAGCATTGGAAATTTCAAAAATAGAAAGGTTAAGTTAGGAGAGTATGGATGGATGGATGGATATCCCGAACATTACTTGGTGCTAGGGATAGTGGGTACCATCTTAGCTGGTAAAGGCATGAGGGCGTTTATAGGGCTTGCTGGTTTGAATGAAAAAAATGAGAGATGGTTGTAGTGAGGAATAGATTAGTATCAGTTTTGTCTCTCCTCTTTTTTTCATTGCCATTTCTTCTAACTGCACTAATTGATTTGTTGTGGTATGGATTAAGGGTTAAGGACTTGTGAGTGGGGATTGTGAAGCATAGTGAAGGTTAAAAGCACCTCTCTTAGACATTGTTTAAATGATGGAATAATCATTTTAATATTCATGAAAATTGGGTATTAGGTTTCAATTGGATCTTGAATTCGGAAAAGAGCACTGATATATGAACAAAAAGGTGACAAAATAGTGACTAAAACTAATCATATAATACATAAAATATGTCGCTAAAAAGTAATTTTACTACATAATACACTAATACAGTACATGATTGGTTTTTGTCACCCATCATTTTTCTTTGGAAAATAGTTCGATTGAGGTGTTCTGAGATGTACCCTATGTGGTTTCTCTCGGTGGGGTCTGTTTAAGATTTTATATCGCAAATTTGGACTGATTTAGTTTGATGAATTTGTTTGAAATAATAGAAGGAAAGTTAGAGACTAAGAGGGTGATGGGTCTATAGAACATATGAATTTTGTGGAATTTGTTTTCACCTTTATGTTCAGTGTTGCAGGGGCACATTCAGCTTTATAATTGGATGACAGCAAATTATTTTGATGATCGTTTCACCGATGATTTGAAAGGAACAACTAAAAAGTTCTCAATATTTATTTTATCCCTAAGGGATTGCCCAATTGGTTTGGCCTATTGAAGTGGCAACAAGAGGTCAAGGGACCCCTAACCCTAATCTATGTTGTTAAAGGCACTGCCTAAGAAACGCTTGGACGAGTTTTTCAAACAACCGTTTAGGCGGCGCTTAGGTATTTTAAGTTTTGACTCTTTATATATTAGATAAAATTATGCATGTTTGACTAGGCAACCTGCCCTTTGACTGATCAAAGGCGGTGTTCGGGCGGGTTGAATGCCAAAACGCCTTGTCCCGCCTACCACCTTTGACAGCATAGCCCCTAACACCAACCTTTGAGGGAAGTTTATTTATTTATTTATTTGTCATGGTTGAGTGTGGTGGGGTGCATGTTAAACCTAAAATAAGGAAAAAAGGAAAACAAGACGAGTTCCATTATGTTTATAGTTGTTGACACAGTGCTGCAAATTTGGTGATTTGCTTTTGCATGGGAGATTATTTCCTTTGCGAAATGAAACATCAGTTTCTCAATTGGTAGTACTGTATATAATATCTTTTGAAATATTTAGGGGAATAAAATATTGGAAATCTGCTTTGTGGTGTTTGCAGTCATTGATGATGTATTGGGAGATATTCTTGAGAATAACACACGGAACTTCAATCAAATTTCTGCTAACCTTGCATCTTTTCAGGTTAAGTGCTTGTGTTTAATATATCGATTTCACTTTGATTTGGTTATTAGTTTAGTTTGGGAAGCATTATAAATGCAAATTCTTCGCCCTCATACTTCGCACATTCATGATGAATATCAACTCTTGTTAGAAAGATCTCGATTATATATTATTTATGCATACACTTGATTTCTTTATGATTGGGGTATCTGCAAAACCCTTTTGGAATGTGATCATCAGTCTCGTCTCCTGGATGGTAATTTGAATAACTAAATTAATGAATCATTTTGAACCAATATTATACTGAGTGGCACTTTATGCTGTTTGGAGACATTCCATACAAGAAATCTTGTTTTCTTCGCTTCGCTTATTGCTGTTGGTTATTTCCAAGCTAACTATCTTGAAAGTTTCTTTCATTTCAGATCCAGGACAATATCAGTCTCTTATGCCAAACTCGTAATAATATCCTTCGAGTATTAAATGAGTATGCTCCCCTTGCTTTAATTCTTTTCTATTACACTTTTCATTATAATTTCCGAGTTCTTAAATACAGTATTTCATCGCGCCTTTATGGTAAGTATGGCTTTTGACCTCAGTATGCTAGTCTCTTTTTTTCTTTGGGTTCATTTTTCTACTATCTTTTAAGGCCGTTTCCTTACAGTACATTTGATTCTTCATTGCAGCCTGAATAACATGCCAGCCATAACGAGGCAGATGCTGCCTCTTCCAGTGTCGGTGAATGAAGAACTAGCTAACACCATCCTTCCCCCACTGAACATACAAAGGCATTCGTGAATCTAATCGATATATCGATTAGACATGATAAGCTTCTGATGTGATCATGACCCTACCGCAAATTCCAACCACAGGAAATAACCAGCAAATGGCAATGAAGCTGCCCATCTTCTCTTCATTTTGACATGAGCTTTCTCTTTCCATTTGATCTCCGCTCGTATTATAGCCCATATAGTTGAAATTTTATGCAGTAGTTTGTCCAGTAGCTGGTGATTTAGATTTTATGTAGAGATTAGGAAATAACACTTCCTCTATTGTGGCTTTTATTCTCAACAACTCACTTTTATTATGCATATTCTATTAGCTGGCCACAAATTTGTCATGGAAGGTGTATATAGTATATATATAGGTTTGATTTTATGGATCAGTTTCTAGTTGCATAGCTTCATATTAATTTTGTAAAGCTTCTGCATAATTGCCTTCTGGTACGGTTATTATTAGATTCAAATAATTCTCCATTTCTTAGAATCTTACATGAGATTTTCATCTCATACGCTACAATCTCAAAGTTATTGCTCTGTTAGTGACAAATCTATGATTAAAATGTTCCTTTTTTTCTTGTTCTTTTTGATGTTTAAGAGTAGTAGATAAATGTAAATGAAACTCTTTTAATCATATGGTGTTTGTATGATTTAAACTAATGGTGGCAATTTGGATTAGGATTAGGATTCGTTTATTTGTCCGATTCGATTCGTTTTAAAGCGAATACGGGTTTGGAAAAATGAATTCGTTTAATAAACGGATTGATTTGATTTGATTTATTTATTAAACGAACCGAATACGAATTTAAACTTATTAATTCGTTTATTTGTTAAGAATTCGTTTTATTATTTTATTTTATTAGTTACTGTTATTTTTCAATTAAGATTCGAGAAATTATGACTAATTACCATTAAAAAAAATATTATTGATATTTAGTGAGGTATTTTTAGTAAATATATTAATTACATATTTTATATGTATATATTTATGAAAAATTAATGTAAATAAATTATGTTATTAAATAAAATTATGACTAAACGAATATTCGTATTCGATTCGCTTAATAAATGAATTGAATATGAATCCTGATATTATGATTCGTTTAATAAACGAATCGAATATGAATCTATCATATTTTGATTCGATTCGTTTAGGATATGATACAAATTCGATTCGTTAATTCGTTTTACCACCCCTAATTTAAACACCGAATCTCATGTATTATTTTGAAAAATTTGGTAGAGTTGACTCATTTTTCTTGGTTTGAAAAGGCATTATTGCAAGATTATTGGAATTTTCTTGTAACAAATTTTTGTACACCTTTTTGAGATATTACTTCTGCATTTAGCTCGTCATTTTTTTAGGGGTTGGGTAGGTATTGCTTCTTTCAATTTTTTTCTTCACTATTTCTTAATTTTTTTTCTAATAAATTACTCGTACGCCGTATTTGATATTATGGTTTGATCTAGAATGAGATGATAACGATGTGGTTTAGTCAAAACGTAATTTTTAATTATTTAATTAACGATAAAAATTTATAATTATTAATTATAATTTCTTTAATTTTTACAAAAAATAAAATAAAATTTTTAGATTTTTTTACAAAAAAAAAAAAATATTTTAAAAAAAACGCATCATAATTATTTTTTAAACCTAAAAGAAAATTGCATGCACCGTTTGTGAACACTAATTTGTTACACATTGCTTCTATTATGCATATTTATACTAGAATTAAGATACCATAGTAATAAATGGAAAGATTTTATCTATTCGGAAATGAAATCAGACTTGTGCATCAAGAAGAGTAGTATTTTTTGTAATGGTTGAGATCTAGATTGGAGTTTTTGGAGGTTATTTATATGTTTTTTTCTAGAATGGAATTGGGTTTGATTCAACCTTGTAATAGACATTGTGATTGATAAGTAAGTTGGATTTGGAAAATCCAATCACCAAATATTATTCGAGAATTATTTATTAATTTTTTTGATATATCGAAATAATCTAATTTCTTAAATTTTCAGTTGTTGTTTTTATTGTATTTTTTTATATTCGGATTTAAATAAAAAAAATATTTAAATTATTATTAGTGTTGACGGTTGTTTTTCGTTCCAGGGGTAGTTCAGTAAACTGACTCCTCGAACAAACCTCCTCAAACAGTAAATTTGTTTGGTTTATGGGAACCAAATACAAACTTAATAGTTATAAGGAAAAATATACATAAAATACAAAGGATTTAGCGTGGTTAGGTGGAACGGATCTAACTTATGTCCACAGACACAAAAGAAAATGAAGTTTTATTACCACCCCGAGCCAGACCGACCTCTCTCCTTTGCTCTCACACTTAGAACTTTCTTCTCTCGATTACAAGTATAAAAATGCTTAGAATAAAATTAACCAATCCCTACAATGAATTCTCAACCCCTTTATATACTAGGCTCAATTCTACTGTTATATCAACTCATGACGTTAACCACGTGAATCTCAACCAATCTTCAAACTGTAACTATGTCATCTGACACCTCATTAAGCCATTACAATTTTTACATGTTTACACCACAGTGCCAGCCAATAACCTAACCACTCCCACACTTTAGCGTACGCTAGTGGATAAATTGGTGACCTACTCTTGTCATATCATCACTTTTGGTGGACACAAGTTCCCATTCAGGGCTCGAGTCCTCTGATCTTGGTCATAGTGTCGGTCCACTGAAACAACCGACCTTCAACCACATTGAACTACAATATTGGGTCGGTATTGAGACCTTCACTTCTCTTACTTTTTATGAATATCTTCCCATTTCGAGTCGGGCATCAAGCGTGAACCAATTTTGATTTCTTCGTCGAGTCAGATTCTTCTGCCTCTTGGGCATGGGCTCCTAAATTTGGGAAATGGAAATTCCTTCCATACCCTCCTAAATATTTTGGGAATCCTTAGGCCTGAAAACGGGCATCAACAATTAGATTTTTCCAAATTCTTTCCCTTTGCCAATCCTAATAAGCATAATTAAAAATTTCTTAATTCACCTATACATATAAAAAATAATAAGATGAAAGGGAAAAAATAAATAAAGCTCTAATAGTTAGTATACTATATAATACGATTAATAAAATGTTTTAATACAAGATTATCATCTATGTTTTGCGTATAATAATCAAACAGAGCCCAACTCAATACTAAAACGTAATATATCAAAACCAATGAGGACAAAACTGGAAAGTAAGCCCATAAAATTTCTAGGGATTTTAATCAGCAGCTATAAAAAGTTTTTAACTTTCACCCAGCTCTAGGGTTCGGGGCGAGCTATTCAATCTGGAACAAGAGAAACAGAATCCTCAAACCAAGAATGGTAAATCCAAGATCCTTGATGTTTTATATGTTTTTAAGTTTAAGAAAAGTTTCTGATTTCCTTTTTTATTATTCTGTTGGTAATATGCTTATATTTGTTTGATGATAAATTGTTAATGTGTTCTTTGTTTTATTATCTGGGTTTCGTTTATTTTTTTTTTTTAATTTTTTTTTCTATTTTTGATTGAATTAAAATGTCTTAACACATGTACAGTGTTTCTGAAGTGAATGCAGAATTGTGTGTTGGTTAGGTTTTTGAGGTTTTAAAATGGAATATGGCTTTTGGATGTTAAATGAATTTAATGTGTCTTTGTTTATTGGATAGTGTTTTATATGGAATTAGCTCTCGTTTTGGCCTCGGTTAGTTCTTTGAAAGGTACTCGAGGATTAGAGTTTCGAAAGGCAAAATAAAATGGAATGTGAAAACAAATAGAGTTTAAGAATGTTGACACTCATATATTACTAAGTGCGAAAATGCTTTGATCAGAGTGACTTTGACCAATTAGAATTTGTAAAGTAATGGTTTTGTAGAAGAAGAATTTGATTTCACAATAATTCTTGATGTGTATTAGATCTGATTCATAAACTTCTGCTGTTTCTTTGACCAATGACAGCTTATATATTAAAACCTTCCTATTGTTTGAGTGAGTTAATTCTCATGGTTAGGTTTTGATTTAAGTATCACATTCAAACGAACATGACAATAAAGAAACTGCAGAATTTTTCTGAAATTATTGGTATTTACTATAGTTGGTGTTTTGTTAGATAGATTGACAGCTTGAAGTTGACAGAAAATCAAAGCCAACAAAAGCATTTTCCCATTAAATAGGGTCAGCTACATGTATCATTTGACGCTATTGTGCTATCATTGTTTCATTAAGTTATCAGATAACCATATTGGAAAAATAAAAGTTTAACCTCATTGTTTATCTATATCTTCGTTATTGCCTGCCAATTGTACCTTTGTAATGGATGATCGCGATGGTTTGGAAGTTTTCTAATATTCGGTCATGTCTTGCTGTTTTTTGTGTGATGATCCCTGCTCTTTCTCTTTTAAGCATTTTCTTGTTTGATAATGTGTTTTTTTGCCTTTCTCTTTATTTAAGGTGTGATTAAGATCATTCAGACAATTGCTAATATTTGAATTTATGACGTGATGTGTTTGCAATATTTTCTGCTTCTGTTTTAATTTTTTTTTTGGTGTTACGTAACACAGCCTAAGCAGATCCACGAGATCAAGGATTTCCTTCTCACTGCCAGAAGGAAGGATGCACGCTCTGTGAAAATCAAGAGGAGCAGAGATGTTGTCAAGTTCAAGGTTCGCTGCTCCAAGTACCTCTACACCCTCTGCGTGTTCGACTCAGAGAAGGCTGAGAAGTTGAAGCAATCTCTTCCTCCAGGTAAATTCTTCATTTGAAATATCTCCTTCCATAAAACACAAGCACTTTATAACTAACTAGTTGTACCAAATGGGAGCTTAATTTCCGTTTTTGCTTGTCCTGTATGCAGGTTTGAGTGTGCAAGACCTGTGAATGTAGGATGGCCCGGTTTTTTTTTTCCTTCATTTACAAGAGATAAGAGATCTACCTTTTATGTTTCATTTCTCTCGGTTTTTTGATAGTTGAAATACGATATAATGGATTTGATGGTTAGAGGTTGCAGATCTCTTTGCTAGTTGATTTATTGTTATTGACATGTGAACTGGGTTTGCTTATTGCAGCTTTTTATTCTGTTGATATTTTGTGCATTATTAGTCAAACGAATTTTACATTTATTTTTATTATACTATATATGATCTAAAATCATTATGAAACTAAAATAATATTTGAATAATGACAGAATTTCATTGACCAATTGGATTTCACTTGCAACAAGTCTTTTAACGTCTTGATACATTTACTCAATGATGTGGATGGAATTATTAAATTTCTTGGAACATTTCCATCTCTTGGTGGACTAATTATATCAATATTTTGACTGAAAATGAAGAATTAATGATGAAAACAATGAGAGCTATTGTTTACCGCATCCTTGATTTTATATATTTATATTTTCTATCTTATTTTTATAAAATTATATTTTTATCATGTTATTCTCTTGATATGTTTGTATAAAATTTATAATATTCTTCTTATTATGTGTTTTTTTTTAAATAAAATCTTATAATAAATTTAAATTATAAGTGTCAATTTTTAATTTAACTTTGGGTTACATTATTGATATTCGGCTAGCCAGATAATTTCTTCAAATTTTGAAATTATCATACAAAATAAACATCAAAATCTAGTCATTAATTAAAGTTAGTTCAATTGCAAATTTTTGAAGTAAAAAATAAATATATATTAGCAAAATCTAGACATCAGTAAAATGTTGTTTTGACATTGAGTATATATCCTTGGATGATTTAAATCAATAGCTAAATCTGTGTAAAAAATTTATATTGAAATATTCACACTCATAAAATTAAATAAGTGTGAATATTGTTTAATTAATTAATTTTATTGATTTATTTATTTATTTATTTTTGTTAAATTTATATTTTTTCTCTTTATATATCTATTCTCTTTTATTTATTTAATAAATATTACAAATTTTTTATTTATTGTTATTTATTTTGTGTTCATTTATCTATTTAATTTTTAGTTCTTTTTTAATTTATTTAACACTACTTATTTATAATAATAAAAAAAATGTTATCTTATATGTTAGCAAAATATATTTTTAAAAAATAATACAAGTAATAATATAAAAAAAATACTAAGTAAAAATATAAAAACATAAATTTTAAATTTATGTAAGTGATGTATGTCTTAAAATGACTTTTGATAAATTAAATGAATAAATTGTCATATTTACTAATTAAGAAATTTGGTACTGTAATCCTTAATTGTGTTTACTCTTCAAAGTTGTATTGCAAAAGTTAGAAGTGTTGGATCTAATTGAAAGAAACCCGAAGCTTACTATCGTTCTAATTATTAGTCTGATTTTACTTATTTCGTTTAGATAAATTTCACATTATTTTTTGGATTCTTATTATCTCGTTATTTGAATCCTTCAATTTTCTTATTCTTTTTGTGTTTCTTTAGTCCATCTTCCCGAGAAATCGACACCCTAAATTTGTGATGCAACTATGAGTGTAATTAGCAAGTGAGTATAATAACTCCAAATATTCTCACCAAAGTAAATTTCTCTACTTTCAAAATAATTAACGCATATGTAAAAAATATCTATATAAGATTTATTAAACAAATAAAGGAGAATAAATATATAAATAATATTGAATAAGTAGAAGAGATTTAAAATATAAATATAAATATATTTACGATAAAAAAAAATAAAAGAATTTATTCAAAAAGTAACATTAAAATAATTAAATAATTAAATTAAAAATAAATTAAGGAAATAAATTATTGAAACAAAAAAGTAAAATAAAGTAAAAGTAAATTAAAGAAAAAAAATAAAAGGGGACGAAAATTACGGGAAATGAAAAATAAAAGAGATGAGGAATGACATTATCAGAAAGAAATTTTCAAAATATATTCTCCATTTAGGGACTTGCTGGTGTACCAATTGGTACTGGTACTGGGGGCATTTAAGGCCATTGGATCTAATTTCTTATAATCTAATGGTTGAGATTAATTTGACTATTAAATATATTAAAATATTGACAAATACATGTTCATTTTTTCCAATTTCAATTTTTCATCATGTGCTCTGTTTTTTTATCATCTACAATCAAAATTTTTCAAAGTTCATAACTTTTCCTTAGATATCACAAGCAAAACGAATCAAGCACTCAATGCACACGTCGTGCACAATGATTGAACGATGAACGAAACAAGTCTTTATCGATATAGTAGCGGGTCGATCAATTTTTAATGGTCGAGATCATAAACAAACATCTCAAATGAAATATAAATAAAATCATAAAACATTAAACATGTAATAAGTATCAAGACAGAAACATATCAATATGATGCATGCTCAATGTCAAATATTTTTATCTAAATCGTAAATCTTTAAAAACATAAGCAACATAAAACATCAAACGATGTATCTACTTATAGTACATTGAAATGACGAGGGTCATATAGTGGCACAATGATAGTCGTCTGACGATCTAAAAATGGATAAGAATTAAATAAGATTCTTTTAGTAAACTCTAAAGAGCAAAAGTAAACTATAACATTACCCATATAATAAAATTACATACATAACTCTAACAATTTACATCCCCAACTTCCTTAATTTTCTTAGTGGCCGAAACCATAACCTTCAAATCCTTCACAAATTTTCATTTAGTAATACATGGACTAAGTTCTTCTCCTTACCACCATTCTAAGTATACTAATAACATACACCACCGCCACCATAAACTCACAATCACTATCAATTTAATACTCCTCCAAGAAGAAATTTTTTTTTTTTTGAAATCGTTGAAAATTCTACCGCCAAATCATCGATTTTGGACTTAAACGGAACTGATAAAACCCCCGACTATCTCAGATTATTACAAGAAACGCATTCATTGAATTCAAATTCAGGATCTCAAAATGAAATCTTAAATCATACACCACCAAATCACGCCCCTTATCTCCTAAGTCGAAAATCACATTCTCTCAAATTCTTTCCAATTTAAATTAGGAAGCAATTAATTTCACATTATTACACAACCAACATAAAGTCTATTAATTCAATTAAAAAAAAAAAAAACTTTCCATAGGTTTTTCCCATACCCCAGCCATAAAACTGGAACAAGACTAAAGCAAGATTAACTTTTTTTAAAATTATGTAAATTTTAAAGATAGAAAAAGAGATTATAATTTCTTTTCCTTGTACTACGAAACCAAATAATCAAATTGTCACTTGTTATCTTATATTGTATGAAATTTTATATATTGATGAATATTGGAGCATTCAATATGTAATTATTGACAATAAATCATAAAATAAAGGCAATAAACATATAAATTTTGTCAAGAGTAAATTTGATTGTATTCGACCATGATAATATATGCAATAAAAAAAACATAAATGGGAGCGTTAAGCATAAAAAAAATTAATGTTATATAGAATTTTGTTAAATAAATATGAAAACAATGGCAAAAAAAGTTGGAAAAGGGAAATAAAGTCTAGCCTATCTCAAATATTTAGATAATTTTCATTATTTTCAGTTTAATATCCAAATTAAAATGTGAGAAAAAAGAATAGAAGACAGATATAGAAGCGAGAAAAAGAGTAAAACAGTGAAATAAAAAAAATATTAGGATCCCAATTCCTTTTAGATATTATCATTAATTAATAATTTCGACTTAATTAAGACTTCATTTCAGGAATTACCTCCACTCATTGGATTTTCCAAAATCATTCCTATAGGAGATTCAAACCCATTTTTTTTTCTAATCATTGAATAAAAAGATTCATTCTCTTTATAAAAATAGGAGGTGGAACCAATTAAATTTTTTTTTTTTCAATTCATTTCTGGAATTGAATACCTCATTCAAGATTGATTTTTTTTATCTAATCTCTAGGAAAAAATAGAGAGAAAAAAATCTTATGATACACAAGACCCGACTCGATTGTTGATAGAGTGAATAGATCACTCTATTTAGTTTATTACTTATGTTTGAATCTTGGGGAGATAACATAATTAAAAAAAAAAAATTTAATATTTGTCCACTCCTCACCCTTAAAATAAATATTAATATTAATCATAATCATAGTAATATCGGTAAAATTATGACCTAATCATATTATTTCATTGAAAGAATGTCGCTTTCCCCCTAGTATTTACACTAATAATCACTTATCCCTATTATTTTTATAATACTTTAACACTCCCCTTAGGTCAAAAGTTAGATGATTCTTTTATGTTTTGACATATTGACCCTTGTCATAAAACAATTAATATTGTTGCATAATTATCAATTCACTAAAATAATTAATTATAAAAGAATAAAATTATAAAATGTAGTATTTTTTTATATATAATTATTATAAAAACTAATATTGTTAATTTTGCAAATAAATAAAAATTTTAATTTTTCTCCACTATCAAAATATTAAAAAAGAACACCATAATTATTTTTTAACATAAATTATTTCATAATACCGTTTATGTATCATCATACTTTTCTAAGCACCAAACATATCCTATATTTTTTGTTGATTGATGATTTTAGTCTCATTGGCAGTTTCAAGATAATCCTCATGAGACAAACCTCCTTCAACCTTGAATTTGTTTGGTTAGGGGAAACCAAAAACAAATGTGGCAAAAGGCAAAGTAAACACAAAGATCGACAAAGAGCGTTTAACGTGGTTCAGCCGAATTGATCCAGCCTACGTCCACGGGCACAAAATAAATGGGGTTGTTTTATTATTAAACCGAGTAATAGTAACCGAGTTGTTTGTTGTTGCTTTGAGTTTCTTACAAGTTATGCTAGAATAAAAAATTTTACAACCCTCACAAACGAGATTACACTCTCATTATATACTAAGGGATATATAATACTATTCCCATATTTTTGTGACGCCAACACTGCAGGTCTGCAGGTTTCCGATGATTTGACTGTTGGCGACTTGATCGCCTAATTGGTTTTTGATGACGTCAACGCAATTGACGACTTCGACGTGCAAACACAAAGCAATACAAAAAGTGTCGAAGCATATGAGGTGAAGAGCGAGAATGTGAAGACTTGCGGCAAAATGAAGATTATATTGCAAAAGTCTTAGCTTAGGATTTTAGTTGTAATGTGAGATGTAATATTCAAGTGCCTAAGCTCATAGGGATCATGCACATTCACTTAGATGCATTAGGGGCATGTACAAAATGCATTAAAACCTTCAAATCTGCATTTTAGCACTTATGCAAACTCTCTGGAACCGGCATGGACCTTACCGGTCCCCTTACCGGTCATTAAGCCGGCCTTCCCCTGTTTTGCATGCCTACTGGAACCGGCACACCACTTACCGGTCTCCTCGCCGGTCTACATGCCGGTATTGGCAAGAAATTCCTGCTCACTGGAACCGGGCTACTCCTCGCCGGTATCCTCGCCGGTTTGCTCGCCGGTCCAACGGCTAGTTTTTTGAACGTTATGTTACCGTTGGAGCCCTAGACCGGCATGCCGGTTTCCTCGCCGGTCTCGGCAGTAATTGCAGGGACAGTTTTCATTTTCTATATAAATGAGTCCCAAATTCGTTTTTGCTAGGATCTTGCACCTTCATATCTTTTCTTAGAAAGCAAAAACAAGAGAGTCTTAAATCTTCAAATACCTAAACACTCATACAAGCTCACACACATTTTCCATATCATTTAGTGAGCTTAGAACACTTGGGTTTGCTCTCACACAATCTTCTTATTATTTGTGAGTGCCCAAGTGTGTTTTAATACTTTCTTTATCAAAACACTTGTAGTGGTGAAATCCCATTAGTTTGGGTAATTGTAAAGGTTTGTGAGTGAGCCTACGAACAAAACTCAAAGTTGTAAAAGGTTTGGAGTGTGCCTTGGCGGAAAACTCTTGGTTACGAGTGAACCACGGAAAACTCGATTCTAGTGGAAATCTTCAAGCGAGGCTTGAGGGAGTGGACGTAGGCACGGTTTGCCGAACCACTATATATCGTGGTGTCGTATTTCTCTTTCCCTACTCTTTTATCTATTTGCAAGTTTATTTGTATTTATAATATTGATTAGAAACTTGCATATAGGCTATAAATTGGAATAGAAAAAATTGCCTAAAACTCCCACTTGGTAATAAGAGCTTAAAATCGGCAAAGTTTTTATAATTCCGCATTTGTAGCGATAACCCAATTCACCCCCCCTCTTGGGTATAGAGTTTCTTTGTCGCTATTGCTTGTAGGTACTTTCATTGACAAGCTCTCTTCCCTAATCCGCCATCGGCCGAAAGCAAAGCCTACCATCTGATTTCCCGTCACATCACGCCGTAAAAGTACACTGTCACACATTTTCATTAATGATGACAACTTGTAAGATCTTGAATACGAAAGTTAATTTCAGAGGGAAAAATCCAAACTATCATGATGGACGTCGGCCAATAAACTTGATAAACATTAGTAATGACGAATTTGATAAAGTAATAGAAATTGGCCTAAATTTTTTTAAACATTAGTAAAGTATATAGAAATATTAAAAATGTTTGAAAAATATTGATTTGAATAACTTTCCTCGTTGAATTTCATTGCTTTGAAAGCTTTACAATCAATGACGAATCCAGAAATGTAATTGATATGGGGTTTAGTATATATACTTTAGAAAAAAATTTCAGAAACAACAGTGGCATGTCGAGAGTTATGATGTCGAAATTGATTTTGAATTATATATATATTTAAGATGATTTTGTGTTAAATAATTGAATGGTAATTTTAATTGAATATATTTCAAATTTTGTCCTTAATTAACTATTTTATTAGCCTACTTTAACCTGGATTTATAAATAATATTAAAATTTTTAGAGATTAATAACTAAATTTTTAATTAAAAAAAAATGATGAAAACATAATAGAAACAATATAAACTTACAATATAAGTATGTATGTATACGTACCTACATATACATATACATATACATATATACACACACATACAATAGATCCGGCCGGCAGTCCGGTTCGCTTCCGAACCGGACGGTTCCGGTTCCACAACCGAACCAGTTAATTCCCGGAACCGAACTAATGAAAGAATTAGAGAATTGAGAATGAAAAAATTATAGGATTTGAGAGAATTGAGAATTGAGAATTTGATGTGTTGAAATAATAAAAAAATGACTCATATTTATACATTTTTTTGAATATTTTGTGATACCTAAAATGCTCATAAAATTATCCGTTTTAATACTGTTATAAGGGGTAATTTGGGAATTCCACAATTTTTTTTCCGTCAACAACTCTTTGCCTCACCCAGCCCAACGGCTAGTAGCCGTTGGGGGTTGGAATCCTCTAACCGAAACCTTGTTGTTCCGGTTGGAACCATTAGAACTGCTGGAACCAAACGGTTCCAACCGGTTTGGTTAGGATAGGAACCCTAACAGAACCTATCAGGTTTCGATTCCGGTTCTGGAACTGGAACAGGAACCGGTTGGAACCGGAATCTTCCGATTCCAACCAGTTCCGTTCCGGTTCGGAACCGAAACCTTAGCCGGATCTACATATACATATACATATATAAAATTATTTTCAGGTCCACACTCTATCACATACATAAAGTACACATTTAACTAAAAGACATAAAAATTTTGTCTTTATTTATTTTACGATTTACATAAAATCCACATGAATTAAGAAATCTAAAGGGCTCGTCCTAAGTTGTGTCGGTCAATGTTTATAATCATATGGCTAGTATTTCGATTTTTTATTTTTTGAGTTCATATGCTTAGTATTTAAAAACATTTTAGTTGATTTACAGTCATAAATGGAAAGCTTTACTTTTTCAGCAATAAGAAATATTATATTTTAAAAGTTAAAACTATTGGTAATGAGAGGCAATGTTCATAAGAATATAAAACTTTTTTATTTCGTAATTGATTTCATAATCAAAAAGATTTTATTAGAAAATGAGTGTTTTAAGTTAATTTTTTTAATGTATTATATAATAAAATGTGGAAAAAAAAATTAGAATGTAAATAATATTATGCAAACAATAAACATTCATTTGTGATAATCTGCTAAAATTATCATTAATATGTTAATACTTCATTTTTTGGGCAAATTCTTTGGTACAACAGTGGTACCACGTCATCCGTACAACATTCCAATCACCAACTGCCACGCGTGCTAAAACCTTAAAAAATGACTAAAAAAAGGAAATAATATCTTATATGTTTAATAATGATTGGTTTGTGGTACCACGTCATCGGTACCACTCCAAATCCAAATACATTGGATAATAAATTAATTACTTTTACAAGTTTGTTGAAAGTGGACACACCTCCCAAATGCCAACTAGATATTTATAGGGGTGTCAAAATGAATTTATAAATCGAATTTATATTGAATATTAAACGAATAGAATCAAAATGTGATTCGTATTCAATTCATTTATTAAATTAAGATTTTTATTCAATTTGTTTATTAAACGAATTCTAATATCAGGATTCGTAGTCGATTTATTTATTAAACGAATCGAATACGAATATTCGTTTAGTCGTGATACTTTTCAATAAATAATTTAACATAATTTATTTACATTAATTCTTCATAAATATATATTTTAAATCTGTAATTAATATATTTATTAAAAATAGCTTACCAAATATCGACAATATTATTTTGTCTATGTTAATTAGCCATGTTTTCTAGAATCTTAATTGAAAAATAATAATAACTACTAAAAGAAATTATAAAACGAATTCTAAACAAATAAAATAATTAATTAGCATAAATTCATATTCGATTCGTTTAATAAACGAATTGAATCAAATTAACTTAGTTATTAAACAAATCCATTTTTTCAAACTCATATTCACTTAAAAAAATAAATGAATTCTAACTCAAATTGTCGTCCCCACGTATTTGATATGTTGCTTGAGAGCTATACTCTTTAAAAACCATTTGTGGGTAACATTAAAAGACTCAAATTAATATAAAACACACAAAAAAATAATTAAAAAAAAAATTAAAAAGTTCAATTGCCACCATTATCTTTGCTTCTAACATCTCTCTATAACTTTGCACATGCACGCATTTGAATTAAAAATAAACTAACGTTTCAAAATAATAATAATCAATACAAAAATCAATGAAAAAGTGTCTTGATTCTCCAATCCACTAAAGTTTAATATATAAGGGTTTTTATGTGATCAAGAAATTTTAAAACATATAATTTTATGAAATTTGTTGATACACTTAAAAAAAGAAAAGATTAATAATTTTTAGTGATTGTTTGATCTTAATTTTTGAAAGAAGTAATGGTACACTTGTAAATAAATTAGTAGATATTATTTAATTACATAAAATTATATTATTATACAACTTTAATATTCTCTGCCAAGAATCCAGTGCTGCTCCTGTAAGAATTCCATTAGACTCATCTGCTTGACTGGGTCAACAAAAAGCACAAAACACAACTCAACCCAAAGCCAAATTTTTTGTCAGCTTCCATTTTCTTTTGAACACACATTCATGCATCATCTTAAAATATAGATGCATGATAAAATATAGATATGGTAATTTAGTTTTTATGAAATATGTAGGATATTTTGTTAGAACAATATTTATTCTTATTATGTTATAATAATTACAGGATAAATATATTTTATGATACAATAAAATTTAGAGATATAACACAACACTTGTTGGATCTCTACTTTAGAACTCTTTTTGTGAAAAATGTTATATTTAATCAATCATTTTCATACTCTATTTATAAGCAACCAAAATTTGCCTCTAAAAAATATATTTTTTAATCATGCTTTTCTGAACAAACATCCCATTATCGTGTCAATGACAAGCCATTATTGTTACAATATGCACTGGTTACATATTGTCGCTATAATGACTACTCATTGACGCGACAATATAAGTCAGAGAGTCATTTTGTATCAGCGTCCAATTGTTGCGCTAATAAATAACTATTGTCGCGACAATAGTGATAAGTGTGGTTTATACCCACTTATTACGACATTTTAGCTTATTGTTTTGTTATATTTCAAGATATTTAAATGTCATTTATAGTTATTTTGTGTTTTATTTGTAGGAGCATTAATACATGGATCCTGAAATATTTACAAGTATTTTGGAACTTTTGGGAAGACAGAATGAGTACAGGAGTATAGGCGCCATGGCGCCACCATCCCACACAATTTCCAGAGGATGGGCGCCATGGCGCCCATCAATCACAAGTGAGTGGCGCTATGGCGCCACCCAATTACAAGTAAAAGGGCGCCATGGCGCCACAAGGGTAACTTAAAGAACAAAGGCGCCATGGCGCCCACAAGCCATACAAAATGCCAAGATTTGGGCGCCATGGCGCCAGTTAGATCAGCTACGGAAGAATCAGATACGCTCTAAGAAAGTGATTTTAGGGTTTTCAATAATCCTAATGAGACCCAAAGACTCACAGCCTCAACTATAAATATAACATTTCATCCAACATTCGAGGGGAGGCTAATACACTGCACAAAACACGAAATTACATATTTTTAGAGATCCAAGGAGAGGATTGAAGAGCGACAATAGGAGATTAAGGCGGTGACATCCGGAGAGGAAGAGATTCAATTCGGGTTTTATCTTCTTATTTTTTTTCTTTAAACTATAATGATTCCATTAGATTCGTGGCTTGATTATTTATTGTTTTATCTTTTGTCATGAACTAAACTCTCTTTAATTCTGGAGAATGATTGTAATCTATGCTAAAACCTTGTATTTTGTTTATCAATTTTGTAATGAAGTTTTATTAATTTATTTATATTCTTTTGAGTTTAATGCTTCTTGATTGTTGGCCACAATTGAAGATGATATATGTTTAGAATCTATCACTCGAGAGAGGGGATTTCGAATAAATCTAAAGAATATACCCTAGGATTTTATAGAGTTCGAGAGAATCTGTAATCCTTTGAAGTCGTAACATAGAATCAAAAAGCGTAATGAGTTGTTAACTATTGAATTTTTATAGAGATATCGAAGTCGGTAGTTGATGATATTTTCACTCGGCACTCAAGAGAGGAGTGGATAATTTCGGAGTCTTGACTTATAAACAATATAACCGAACAATGGTAATTGGCAAACAAATACATAGGTGACATCTATGTGAAATCAGAATCCAGAGTCTCTATCGTATTAGTTCCTCATATTTTATTATTTTTATATTTTATTTATTTATTAAAAATCTATATTATTTATCGTCTAAATAAAGTTAGGATTATCAATTGTAGTACTTAGTGCGAGTTAACGCAATCCCTGTGGGTTCGACACTCTTAACTCATATTTATACTAAAACTTGACACCGTACACTTGCGGTACGATGTAAAAATATCACAACAAGTTTTTGGCGCCGTTACCGGGGATTGTTGTTTAATTCACATTAATACTGCTACCAAGTGATTTTAGCTTTAATTTAGATTTTTATTTTTTTATTTGTATTTTTAATCTATTTTCATTTTGTATTTAGTTTTTTTTATTTTGGTTATTGAATTTTTTTTTTCTTTTCTTTGGTGCTTCAGTGAATGCGAAAATTCACAAGTCTCAACTCGCTCCTGTTTGATCCTGAAATAGAGAGAACTGCGAGGAGACTAAGAAAAGAACGAAGAATTGAAAAAGAAGCAATGGCAGCTGAAAATATAGAGAACAACCCACGACAGGTGGCAATCAGAGATCACTTCAAACCGGCCATTGATGATATCTATTCTGGGATTGCCCATCAACCAATCAACGCCAACAATTTTGAGTTAAAACCTGCATTGATCAACATGGTACAAAGGAATCAGTTTGGGGGTTCAGCTGTAGAGGATCCAAACTTGCACTTAAGGATGTTCCTAGAGATCGCAGATACTATAAAGATAAATGGCGTGAGTAAAGAGGCCATTCGGCTACGCTTATTCTCATTCTCTTTACGGGATAAAGCGTGGGATTGGCTGCAATCAATACAGACGGGGAGTATCATGACATGGGAGGATATGGCCACAAAATTTCTTGAGAGGTTCTTTCCGCCAGCTAAATCAGCTCAACTGAGGGCAGAAATCAACATATTTAAGCAGATGGAGACTGAGACTTTATATGAAGCATGGGAGCGCTTTAAGGATCTACTACGAAGATGCCCACAACATGATTATGCAGATTGGGTCCAGATTCAGTTGTTCTATAATGGGTTGAATGGTTCGAATAGAACTGTGGTTGATGCAGCAACTGGGGGAGCTCTATTCAAGAAATCAGCTGAGGAAGCGCACAATTTATTGGAAGAAATGGCCATTAACCATTATCAATGGCCAAGTGAACGCGCTACGGTGACCAAAGTGGCTGGAATTTATGAAGTAGACCCCATTGTGGCACTCACAGCTCAGATTTCCACCTTGGCCACTCAAGTAGCAGCCCTGACAAAACCACAAATGTCATCTATTGAATCAGCGGCAGCTACAAATATGCAGTTATTGGAAGGAAACCCGAACTTTGAGCAAGTTCAATATGTGAACAATCGGAACTTCAACAGCTATAGAGGAAATCTTGTGCCTAACCGTTATCATCCAAACCTGTCATATGCTAACACAGAGAATACCTTGCAGCCTGCTTCTGGTTTTGACTATAGAAAAGATGAGCAGAAATCTTCCTTAGAAGAATTCGTGAGCACGTTCGTTGCTAGTACTTCAGCGAGATTCGAGAAGACTTGAGTCAAGGCTAAATAATATTGAGACACACATGGAAAATATGGAGGCCACAATGAAGTCCTTAGAAACACAGATTGGGCAAATTGCATCCTCCATAACCAAGCAGCAGTAAGGATATTTGGATAAAACTGCCACAGTTGCCAAACTATCTTTTTCATGTCTAAGCAGTTAGTGGATACAAAAGAAGAAGCTACCATGACCACCATTTGAGTGGTTGCGTCTGGCTGAAGACGTTAAACTTAGCGCTAGCGGAGAGGCAACCCTTGCATTTGCATTTATTTATTTTCTTTACTTTTAATTTTTAATTTTTATTTTATTGTGTGCTATTTATTAATTGCATGTTATTTATGCAGGTAGCACGAGACACACAACACCCGTACAACCAAATTCTAACCAGCAAGATTTTGATCAACTCCATGCACGGTAGTGTTGTTCCTCACTCTTGCTCTTGATATTTATCTTACATTGAGGACAATTCAAATTTTAAGTTTAGGGGTGTGTGTATGTTGTTTACTTGCTATTTAGTTGTTTAAATTTATTGAAAAAAAATTTGTTTTATTCTTTGATAGTAAAACATAAATCATGTGATAATATTGTTTGTTTATGGGTGAAATTTCAGAAACGATAAGTGCCCGATTTACTTTTATCTGATGCCTTGAATAAATGATCTATATTAGACTCGTAAGCACTTAAAAACATGTTTTTAACAGTAAAACTTAAGTAGTTGACAAGGTGACTAGTTGAAGAATTGCATATCGATGAATGACCGTTTGCTTAGATATCTATCTTGATTTGCTAGTGTTATGAAGTATGGTATAGCTAAAAAGAAAAATGTATCTAAAGAAAGAAAATAAACCACCTATAATCGATAAGCGTGAAGCTACCTATGGGCGAGTATTAGGACCACCATAAGGAGAAATGCTACCTTAAAGGGTAGGTGAGTTGAAAAAAAAAGTGCAAAAATGAGAAAAGAAAAAAAGAGACAAGAAAAGAAAAGAAAATTCATACCATACTGAGCACAAAATAAAGCAATTACAGAGCATAATTGAGATATCTAGGTTGGTTTGACCCATCGATTCTAATTTTTAAACGAAATCATTGAGTTGGCCTACTTAGTAGTCAAGTTGTGACCGGACCTTTAAACACACACACACCGTGAGTCTAGCTTAGATAATTTATTCAAGAATTTGGATTTGAGTTGCAATTGCGTACTTTGAAGGTTCTCTAATTTCATTTATAAGCTTTCTTTGAGGAAAATTTTATGTGCAACTATCGGGACTATCTTTTATTATTTTTTATATTTTTTTGCATGATTGTGTGTGAAAGACGTTTGTGGGTGTCGTTGCTGTAAGCCTCACGAGACTATAACTCGTCCACTAGGGCCGTTTAGGGGTTTAAAGGCTTGTTGCATATGCTACATGCAATCGTGATCCCAACGAAAGTGGCCTAGTTAATTTAGTTATTTTTATTTATTTATTTGAAATTAGTTTTTATTTTATCTTTCTCTCGGGACTAGCAAAACCTTAAGTTTGAGGGTATTTGATAAGTGTGGTTTATACCCACTTATTACGACATTTTTAGCTTATTGTTTTGTTATATTTCGAGATATTTAAATGTCATTTATAGTTATTTTGTGTTTTATTTGTATGAGCATTAATACATGGATCCTGTAATATTTACAAGTATTTTGGAACTTTTGGGAAGACAGAATGAGTATAGGAGTATAGGCACCATGGCGCCACCATCCCACACAATTTCCAGAGGGATGGGCGCCATGGCGCCCATCAATCACAAGTGAGTGGAGCCATGGCGCCACCCAATTACAAGTAAAAGGGCGCCATGGCGCCACAAGGGTAACTTAAAGAACAAAGGCGCCATGGCGCCCACAAGCCATACAAAATGCCGAGATTTGGGCGCCATGGCGCCAGTTAGATCAGCTACGGAAGAATCAGATACGCTTCAGGAAAGTGATTTTAGGGTTTTCAATAATCCTAATGAGACCCAAAGACTCCCAGCCTCAACTATAAATATAACATTCCATCCAACATTCGAGGGGAGGCTAATACACTGTACAAAACATGAAATTACATATTTTTAGAGATCCAATGAGATGATTGAAGAGCGACAATAGGAGATTAAGGCGGTGACATCCGGAGAGGACGAGATTCAATTCGGGTTTTATCTTCTTATTTTTTTCTTAAAACTCCAATGATTTCCATTAGATTCGTGGCTTGATTATTTATTGTTTTATCTTTTGTCATGAACTAAACTCCTTAATTCTGGAGAATGATTGTAATCTATGCTAAAACCTTGTATTTTGTTTATCAATTTTGTAATGAAGTTTTATTAATTAATTTATATTCTTTTGAGTTTAATGCTTCTTGATTGTTGGCCACAATTGAAGATGATATATGTTTAGAATCTATCACTCGAGAGAGGGGATTTCGAATAGATCTAGAGAATATAGCCTCAGATTTTATAGAGTTCGAGAGAATCTGTAATCCTTTGAAGTCGTAACATAGAATTAAAAAGCGTAATGAGTTGTTAACTATTGAATTTTTATAGAGATATCGAAGTCGGTAGTTGATGATATTTTCACTCGGCACTCGAGAGAGGGAGTTGATAATTTCGGAGTCTTGACTTATAAATAATATAACCGAACAATGGTAATTGGCATAACAAATACATAGGTGACACCTAGGTGAAATCAGAATCCAGAGTCTCTATCGTATTAGTTCCTCATATTTTATTATTTTTATATTTTATTTATTTATTAAAAATCTTTATTATTTATCGTCTAAATAAAGCTAGCTAGAATTATCAATTGTAGTACTTAGTGCGAGTTAACGCAATCCCTGTGGGTTCGACACTCTTAACTCATATTTATACTAAAACTTGACACCGTACACTTGCGGTACGATATAAAAAAATCACAAACAATAGTTATGCCAATAAATAACTATTGTCGCGGCATATAGTTAGAATGTAACTTTATGTTTCTGCCTTCTCATTGTCGCGCCAATGATTACCCATTGTCGCGGTAATGTAGACGGTATGTCTTTTGTTTTAGAACACACGATCATTTATATTAATTTTGGCCTTTGATTATTCTTTAAATAACCCAATATTCCGCGTGTTAAAAATTCAACAACAGATCCAAAATCAACCCTTATCATTTAAAACTTAAATTACAAACAGAAAAAAAAAGCATCATTTTTAAAGAAATAAATAAAAAATTCATTTAATCTCTAATCCCCTAATTCATTGTCAAGCATAAAATTTTATTAGAAATTTCAAAGCATTAAAACCATATGAGAAAAATATAGATTATTTGGAAATTTATTTCAATGAAGTTTAATATTTTAACATTTATTACTTTTGTTAACTTATTATGTGTTGAAAAATTTTAATTATATAATATTAAGATTACTGGAAAAAAAAAATTTGGGTCTCCCGCCACTGATTCCAATATAATAAAAAACATTCAAAGCGATTTTTTTTGATCTTTCATGCATGTTTAGATACATACAAACATACATACATACATGTACATATACACATACATCCCACCCCATGTTCATGTCACATTGAATAGTAAGCCCTGGCTTGGCTTCAATAATTATTCCTTTTTAACCTTTTTGTTGTGCTGTCTGCTCATGTTCCACACATTTCACTTCAAATGATTTAGATGGAAACTAATAAAAAAGTTTAGATTTATCTTTACTTCAACTGGCTTCATTTTTTTTACAGTAACTTGTAAACCCAGCCAAAAGATTTTATTAGTTTTGTACTTTGTTTTCTTTCTTTCTTTCTTTCTGTTCTGTTTTTGTTTTCATAATAAAATGTCATTTGCTCTTTATCATTTTCACTCATTCTTTGTTGCCTGTAGGTCACTGAGTTTTTGGTAAAATTTTTATTTTTATTTCTTTTTTCCATGCTGTACACCATTATCATTCTTACTTGCCAAATACTAAAACCTTCTCATTCAAGTTATTTATTGCCTTTCTTTCCATTATTAGTATATTTGTTTTTGATATTAATGTCAGTTGAGTTGGTGTATAATATGTTTTGTTTTGTGGGTTTTAAATTTTATTTTTGTGCCATTATTATTAGTACCAAAAATATTTCATCTCTCTCTTTGGTTTTTGTATGATTATTTTCTCAATCTGGGTATTGATCAAAATCCAATCTTTTTGAGTGTTTCTTCAAAGTCTCTTGTATAGTTATATGCAATCTTGAATTTTTTCCATCTGGGTTGTCACTGTAATGCAAATTGGAAGTTTCAGCAATGGCAAATCTTGTGCCTGGTGTGCTTCTCAAGCTTTTACAACATATGAACACAGATGTGAAGGTTGCTGGTGAGCATAGGTCATCTCTTTTGCAAGTAGTGAGCATAGTGCCTGCATTAGCAGGTGGTGAGCTTTTCCACAACCAAGGCTTTTACTTGAAGGTTTCAGATTCATCTCATGCTACTTATGTATCTTTGCCTTGTGAACATGATGATTTAATTCTTAGTGATAAGATTCAATTAGGCCAGTTTATTCATGTTGAGAAGCTTGAATCTGCTTCTCTTGTCCCCATTCTTCGCGGGGTTAGGCCTGTTCCTGGAAGGCATCCTTGTGTTGGGAGTCCTGTAGATATTCTGGCAACTCAATCTCTTGGGTTCCTTAATTATGATTAAGAGAGTAGTTATAGTTCTTCATGCTCTAGGCTTGTAGAGAAAGTGAAATCACCTTTAAAAGTAGCCTCAGGAAATAGCCGTATTGGTGAAAAGGAGAAGTTAAAGAGGAATGGGTTGAATGGTAGACCTAAAGATGATCCATTGGAAAAGAAAAGGGCAACTTTGGGTAGGTCAAATTCTCAGTTGTCGAGGACATTGTCTTTAGATGTGAAGAAGGAGGCTTTAGGGAAATCGAAGTCTTCTAGTTCAAGGTCAATCCCATCTTCTCCAAGTAGTGTTTATTCGTTGCCTTCATCGTTTGAGAAATTTGCGAATGGGGTTAAGCATCAGTCGAAGATTAAGGGATTCGATAGGGCTACAGTGAAGGTGGGATCGGTGGAAAAGGCAAGTTCTGTACGTGGGGCGAGTCCCCCAGCAAGGAAGGTACCAGTTATCAAGAATTTAGTTCAAGGTATTGAGTTTGGGGCCAAGGCATTGAGGAAGAGTTGGGAAGGGAATATGGAGGTGAAGACGAGAGAGAATTCAAAAATGAGAACTTCTAAACATGATCCCAAGCCTGAAGCTCGGAGTAATTTGGTGAGTTTAATCATTTGTCTTAATTCCTTTTAAGTAATTAGAAAATGTACTTGTTGACCTGTGCTTAGAGAAAAATGTAAGAGATGCTTGTCTATTAAATACAGGGTCGATTAAATAATTTTTTGCACCAGTAGTCCAGTATGAAATATGATTTTAAGGATCAGTGCACTAAGTGAAATTTCATATAAACTTATCTTTTGACGTTTTGTAAGCTTCAGGAAAGGATTTCAAAATCACTATTTACTGGCTGCATGCCTTCAACTGTTTGGTGGCTGGGTTCTTTATTTGTTTTGTTCTCCATGTTAAACAATTATAGCCTCCACCTATTTACATCATACTTTCCAGGCTTCTAGAAAGAGCACATCAAGTGAGAGGCTGTCATCGAACGAGGATGAGAGGGTCAATATGTCTGCAAAATCATCTAAAGAGGAGAACAAGTTTCAAAATTCTGCCAAGAAGAGTCCTGCAAATGGAATGTTGGATGATCAAGAAAAATCATATAAACAAAAAACCTTCATTGGAATGAAATCAGGAGAACTGAATAATAACAGTCCCCCAGGAAATTTGGTCAAGATATCAATAAATAGTAGAAGATTAGCTGGTGGAAGTGTTTCATGGGGTGCACTCCCCTATTCCCTCGCAAAGCTTGGAAAGGTATAAACCATCTTGATAAGTTCCTTAGCCTTCAATAGAGAGTGTTTCTTTTAAGCTTCTTCCTGTTGAATTTTTATGCTGCTTAATCATACAGATCAGTACTTGCTATCAGCACCTTGTGCACACTTGTACACACACATTGAGAAATGCATACTTGTGCTAGTAACCTTTGTTTGTAAAATTACGTGGGAGCACAGATATTTATTAGAATTTCAGAGCATTTGTCTTTTATGTATTTATTAAAGAATTGGCTACAATGTCTTATAAGGTAGGGGTTGGTGCCTTATGTTACTTGATTCTTTGTGCTTTGTGTCATTAATTTGTTTCCTTAGGCAAACATGAATCAGGTAGTTAATTTGAAGAAGTTAGAAATGTGTCAATTTCTTCGTATCTGCTTCTCATATTTCTTATGAAACCCTATTTTTAATACAGCAAGTCATTAAGCATAGAGATGCAGCACAGACAGCAGCAATAGAGGCAATGCAGGAGGCTTCTGCTGCGGACAGCTTACTTCGATGTTTAAGGTATGACAGCTCCAAAACAAAGGAAGGCCTCGTAGTCAGACTAAGTTTATTCTATTGCTTTGGATACTAGGAATCATGCACAGTATGTGAAAGATTCTTTGATGAAGTTAGGTTAGCAATGGGTCTCTCTGGTCATATCAAGTTTATATTACTAGTTTCATCATTTCATGATTCTTGAAAAGTATTTGGGAATAAATAGGCACTGGAATATCGTATACTTTTCTAAATTGACTCAATAGTGCAAATCAAGTTTCTTTTCGCAAAGAATTGAAATGAAATAAATAAACCTGGTCGTTATTGTTTGCCCCTATCTTTTTCTTCTCTCCTGTCTCCTCACTCTCTCTGTTTCTTCTCCATTCTTGCCCCCTTAAAGCTCTCTTCTCTCTTTTCTATGCTATTCGTATTACTGCTTTTTCACTATTTTGTTATCTCTAAAGTCTATTCTTTCTCTCTGTCTCTCTATCTTCTGTATTTAAATTCTTCCCTTTTCTCCTTTTTTCATTTTTTTTTCCAAACTTGCTTTTGTTTCTATGTCCTTCATCAGAAGCTGTGCTATACTCGATTTGTAATCATATATTCTTATTCAACCTTGAATAGGATGTCTGTCTTGACTTTAAATATGCTCAGAGGACTCTTAATAGCTTGAGCCCAGGAGAGATACAGAGACTAGATTGTCCATTTGATTTTTTGTAAAAAATTTCAGCTGGAGGATATTGTTGTCTAAATAACAGGTTGATTAATACTTTCACCTTGAAGTTAAGGTCACTTAGAATAGGTCAAAATGATATGAAATGTATCAGTTGCCTGTTGATAGTTCATGTGGAAAAGCAGAATTCCCAAATGTCTGTGGGAGTAAGCTACGATTTGCTTTCTTGTGTTGGCCCTGTTGGGGGATAGGAATACAAAATAGGCATGGTTCTGGCTTTTTGATTTTATTTTCAAAAGCAATGTGTAGTTTTGTTGTGTATATGCTGGATGATGTTATTTGTAAGAGCTAATGATCCAAAGTTGAATTTTTCTTGGTTCTCATATTCCTTTTTACTGCTTCTCTCTCCTTACTTTGCAACCATACCCCCATTCTCTCCTCAACCATGGTATGAGTGGGATTCCAGCCGAACCAACCATTAGCCAGTTTCATACCACACCTTCTTCTTAGCTAGATCTATTGCAAGATGCATGCAAATCTTAAGTTAATGTAGTTCTTCCATTTTATGTGAGGAATTTAATCTTCATGAAAAACTAGAGATTGGTATAGAAATTATGATTTTGATTTTATTTTAGCCCAGAGATGCCTAAAAGACTTTTCCTTGCTTTGGGATGATCATTAAATTAGGGGTAACAATTGGCTACATGTTTCTTTGTTTGGAGCTGAATGCATCTGCTATTCTGCTACCATGTTTAAGTTTTTTGTAATAGTTCAAATGAATAAGACTTGAATCACACAGAATTTTAAGTTATCGCAAAGGGGCATGAGCAGAGCGCTTCCCCTGCTGTGATGATTCCTAGGGGATCACCTAGGTTGATTTGAAGACTGAGCAGTGGAAATCATGGGATCAAAAAAGGATTAAAAGGGCTAGACTAGTGGGGTAGATTTGGTTTCCTAAGTTATCTCTTTACACATACAGAATCTGGGAGATGTTGAGAAGCGTGAGCTCTAATCTAAGTAATTGGTCATTATCAGTAGTATAGTCAGGGCGGTAAATGAATATGAATTGAGTTTATTTGTAGGAAATCAACTACAAGTCAGTGATAGACTGAAATTGGTATAGTTCACCTATGAAGGTATATAATTTCAAACATCATCATTCATCTGCAGCTGCAATAATCAAACTGCGGCAAATCTGAGTAGGACTGTACAGTTTGCTGCATAGTTGAAATTCAGGGTTTGTTCTACGGCTATAAGAAGGATATACCATTGTTATAGAATTGTAGAGGACACACTATCATATAGAATTCTTTGCCGCCTTCAGGAAGATCATTCATGTGCATTGACCTTGTTGGACAATTATGACCCATAGCGTCACTATTTGTACAGATCATGGTGTTGTTGTACAAATTAACTATGTGACTAGGAAATTGCACTCTTATCATTTGTGATTAGATCACCTTAGATGTATAAATGATGAGAGGTCCATATGATTAGTTCCTGGATTGAGATGATATGAGACAATATCAGTCCACGAAGGATTAATCATTAAATATCCCTAGTCATAGTATTATCGAGATAGGACATCGATAATGCGTAAAAGACTAGTATCGCACTTGTGCGCGTTGTGAGGGCACAACAGCATAGTTCTCATATATTTAAGTATTGGATACTTATGCAAGTGCGGTAGGAGGTTGTGTTTCACCGATGGTACGGGAAACAGCTTCGCTCTGATACCATTGTTGAGTTTCTAATGAGGTCCAAGATCATTATAAGCATGAAAACATCAAGTGAATACATCAAAGGAGGTAGCGGAATACTCACATCGATCGGTTGTTCAATGAAACGACGAACAAAATCCATTTGCTCCTTGGTGAATCACGCCCAAAGCAACCAGATTTTGTGTCCAGAATTTTCAGATTTGGATCCATGAAATGAAGCTCCAAGCTTTGTCGTTTGGTTCCCGGCTCATGGGTAAACTTCCCTATCACCTTAGCATGTTCCGTAAGTGTGTTAGCACTTATGATTTTGCAACAAAATCACACTCTTGCTTCCCTTATTGCTCACGGTTTTGATCAACAAAAACCAGAATTTTGCCCCTTGGGCGTGAGGAAAGAGAGATGGAGAGAGGAGAGAAATGTGTTTTCTTAGTTAGTTGGTAAAACAATTTCCAAAATTGCTTTATATATTTTCCATAAAATATATTAAAGATTTACCAAATAAATTATCAAATAATTAAATGGTAAATGCTTTTCCAACCATATGCACATGACTTATATAATATTATAATCAAAGTGGAAACATCCACCAAATTATATACTATATAAAATACTTAGTGGAAACATCCACCATAACATATACTATATATAATACTTAGTGGAAACATCCACCCAAATAATAACATATAATATTGTTAGTGGTGGTCCCACCACTTATAATATAATAATAGTGGTGGGTCCTACCAATTATTATATTCCAAATATAAATCGGTATTTGCGGCAACGCGACGAAGCTCGGGTTCGGTTCCGTACATAGTTCGGGTGTTAGACACTTGAGTGACTAGCTATAGGCCAAGTGGGAGATTGTTGGACAATTATGACCCATAGCGTCACTATTTGTACAGATCATGGTGTTGTTGTACAAATTAACTATGTGACTAGGAAATTGCACTCTTATCATTTGTGATTAGATCACCTTAGATGTATAAATGATGAGAGGTCCATATGATTAGTTCCTGGATTGAGATGATATGAGACAGTATCAGTCCACGAAGGATTAATCATTAAATATCCCTAGTCAGAGTATTATCGAGATAGGACATCGATAATGCGTAAAAGACTAGTATCGCACTTGTGCGCGTTGTGAGGGCACAACGGCATAGTTCTCATATATTTAAGTATTGGATACTTATGCAAGTGCGGTAGGAGGTTGTGTTTCACCGATGGTACGGGAAGCAGCTTCGCTCTGGATAGACCCCCTCAGAATCCCATTGGTAGTATGAATGTGTGTCTATGGGACTCCGAAATCAGGGTAGGTGTATTTGGTCTTAACCTGAGACTTGCATCGCTAATGCTTACGACAATCAATATACTTTGGTTGAGGTCGTCCAGGGCTTTAACCGGTTCTGTGTACGCCAATACTGGGTATATTGAGAATCGTAGAGTATTGGGTGTGATGTCAAGACGGAAGTATCACTCCAGTCATAGTGGAGATGATGTCACGCAGGATACGGTATTAGTACTCTTAAGTGTTGCGCAACCATCGGGATATTATGACTAGGTCATGTATATCTGATTATAGAGACTAGTTACCAGACATCCGACATGTGTTTCGTACGGGGCAGACACAACTCCAGCCCCAGGCCTAGCACGTGACTATCCGATACTGGATCGTTATACACTATACTACGTATACTACGCCTGATAAAGATCTTATATTCCTATAAGAATATTTCTGGAGAATTGGGTAGGCATGGCGATTTGCTAGAAGCCAACCTTGTCTTGTAAATCGGTAAGAACGTGGTACTAGGTACGCACGTATTCGGATATTCCGATAACCGGATTTACTGCCAACATATCCGGGGATCTCATGGGTCGCTTACCAAAGATTCACCGATGACGTATAACTCGCACTCTATATTAATTTGGGATTAATTCGATAAGAGAGAAAATTAATCTGGGATTAATTACGGAGATATTTTATCTGGGATAAAATATTATTTAAATGAGAGAGAATGATTAATTTGGAATTACTCGATAAAATAATATATTTGATATATTAGCGGAAATTGGATTTCGACGCAAAGTTAAAATTGGATTTTAATTTCGGGCAAGCGAATTAATTCGGAATTAATTCGCGAGCGACTTTATAATTTTG